>QANX01002390.1:0-234593 GCA_003254975.1 Ochetophila trinervis | reverse complement strand
TAGAGTCTAAATGGAAGTTTGTATGAATATTTCTGGTCTATGAATATTTCTAGTGATTATGCTCGCTACTCGAGTGACTACTACTGTAAGCAACGGTTCTCTGGCTTAAAGAGCTCTTGTTGTGTATGTCTTCTTTTGTAACTCACTTGATTTTTAAATCGAGATCTGCCTTTGTTCTTTAGTTTATTTGTTGATAGATTAAGCTACTGATATGATAATTCACTATTACTGTTGTTTGTATTTGATGCTTTGAATCTTTGGTATTTAGTTATATGGAGCTATGGCACCCATGGTTATATTGTTGAACTTGAGCTATTGATATGATGATTAAAAATGGACGAGATCTGGTATTGATGACTTGTTTAATTTGTTATGCATAAAATTTTAATTTTTTTGTTAGAATCTTATAGGTTAAATTTTGTAGTTTAATTTTGTTTATGTTATTGTTGAAATTTAATTATGTGGATTGAGTTTTTTCTTGATGGTTAAAGTATATGAGAAGTAGTAGATTGAGTGTTGGTTGAAAATATTTGTTTGGTAATTGGTTATCTGTGGAACTTAGTGTATTTGAAGGAAAGTTGAAACCATGTGGCAGCAATTGCTTTGAAGTGTTGGAAGCTTGAGCTTTAGTTTACTAAATTTTAGCAAAGCTATTTTGGCACTTGCTGGTTTTTGTGTTTTAGTTGAAATTACAGAACTTATTTTATTGTAAGGTTTATTGCTTTTGTTAGTAGACTTAACAAGCTTTCCATAGCCTTTTAAATAACTGAATTTGGTTAAGAATTGAAAGATTTATGTGCATTTGAAGTTGGACAAGAAAATTGTCCAGTTTTCAAGACATTGAAGATTACTTACTTAAAGTTTATGCCTCAGTTGAATGCCTCACAGATGTTAAAATAAGCTGAAATTTTGTATATATGCATTAGGATATGTTAACTTGGGAGCAGAAAAGTTAGAGTTTAAATGGAAGTTTGTATGAATATTTCTGGTGTATGGTTTGGCTTTTGGAAGTGAAATCGAGGTAAGGAAAAATATTTCCATATGCTTTACATAGGTTGCAATTGTTTTCTTNATACAAAACTACTAATTAAACCAAACTCTCATATACAATTTTTCACACAATATGTGCACAATATATGCAGGGGTAATTCATACACATCGAGTTTAATACATATCATCGGGTTTCATACATATCATTGGGTTTAATATATATCACCAAATAGTTCATACAATTTTCGATTATATACACAATATACAAATTAACAACCAACTTAACAAATACATTCAATAGTCAATATTTGAACTTTCTAATGAACAAGTTAGGCCTGTCATATACAAATTAACAACAAGATGAACACAATATATTCAATATTCAAACTTTTCAATGCACGGATTCAAACATTTTCACGGAATAATGCATTCACAATTTGTTAAAAACAATGTAAATAGATTGCCGAGTACTAACCTTAAAGTTTTTGGGTTAAAAATCACAAATATTCTGTGAAATGAAGAAGTAATCCGACTACAATGGAGAAGAGGTTGAATGGGGACCACAATGGAGAAGATGAGGAACAGCGGCAAGTGCTTTAAGATTTCTAAAGAAGTGAAGGAAAATGAGAGAGGAAAAGGCGTGTAAAGAACAAAACACGAAGTTAAAAATGATGGACAAAAGCTAGGTCCATCGTNAATAAATAAATAGAAATATAACTCTCCCTCCTTTAATTAATTAAGTTGTAATAAATAAATAGAAATATAAATAATTGTTGTAACATATTTCAATTTGAATAAGAGAAAAAAAAAAAGAGAGAAAAAAAAAAGCTTCTATAAAGTAGGTAGTGACAGAGCAGTGGTCTCCTAATTCTGACACACATATATTAAATATTAACCAGAATGATGCTTAATTTGTTTTATGTATGTATAAATTTCAAAATGTAACAATCTCCAAATATCTTCTAATTAGGAAAAAAAGAATGATCTACTCGTCTTCAATTTGTCAACATTAGACATATTAATCTTTCGCTCCTAAAGTGTCTTCTTCTTAGTACCTATAGCAGTATTTGTACGCATGAAAACTATGATACTTTTAGAAAGACTACAGAAATGTCATATTTGACACAAAATGTGACAATCTAGTAGCTCATCTCTCTCTATATATACCCCAAACCTCTAAATCATTCTTCAAATCAATCCCACATTATCAAAAGCAAGAGCAATACTACCCCCAAAAAAAAAGATGAAGAATAACCGCATTTCTTCAGCTGTTGTTTTCCTTCTCTTGCTTGTTTTCACAAACTTTTGGCTGAGCATTGAAGCTCAAACATGCAAACCAAGTGGCAAAATCAGAGGCAAAAAGCCACCACCAGGTCAATGCAACAAAGAGAACTACTCTGACTGCTGCCAAGCTGGCAAATCCTATCCAAAATACAAGTGTTCACCAAAGGTCACTGGCCACACTAAGGCAACATTAACATTGAACAGCTTCGAGAAAAACGGTGATGGTGGGGCCCCATCCGAATGTGACAACAAGTACCATTCGGACAACACCCCAGTGGTTGCACTCTCCACCGGCTGGTTCAACAGCATGAAGAGGTGCCTTCGGAACATTACCGTCTATGGCAATGGCCGGAGCGTCGATGCCATGGTCGTCGACGAGTGCGACTCCACCATGGGGTGTGATTCTGATCATGATTACCAGCCACCGTGCCCTAACAACATTGTTGATGCCTCTAAAGCTGTTTGGAAGGCCTTGCAAGTCCCGGAAGGCAATTGGGGTGAATTAGATATCTTTTGGAGTGATGCTTAAGTATTGATGTAATTAGTATTGCATGTTTCTTTTTATTGTTTGTGTGTGTGTTGGGTTTGTTATGTTTCATGTGTATACCATACTCTGTTATATCCTTTCATGTGTAATATTATTTATTTGTATGAAGTTTCTTATTATCCTTAAATTTTTCATTATGAATATATTTGAGTTTATTTTGAGTTTACAAGAGTTTTTTCATATATTATTGATGATGTTATAGTTAGTATTAATTGAGAAGCTGTTATATATAATTTAAATTAATTTGAAGCTGAAAAGTGAAAAATTTTCGTTTAAATTTTTAAAATTATGTTTGACATCATTTTTATTTTTGTTTTTTTTTTTGCTTATTCAAAAATACTTTTTGAAAAAGTTAATATTCAATAATTTTAGTTAAAAAAGCTTCATAACCATTTTTAAAAAATTATTTAAACATTTTTAAAAATGACTTTTAAATTTTAAAAATAACAATCCACCATAAGCAGACCAACCTCGGAAAGATAAAAGCAATTGAAAGTACAAAGTGAAGTTCCAGTTTTGGGCTCAATGGGTTTTAATGCTGTTTTGTCAACTATTGAATTAGAAAACCATATTGATTACAGCTTATGTTTTGGGAAACTTAATTGTATACCATAATTGTGTTTCAATTTGCTTTCACTTTCAAGCAAAATATGCATTGGAAACGTGGCTACTACCAAACCCCACTTTAGTAGATCCTTTTTCTTGGATCCAAATGAAAGAATATGTGGTGATATATATATATATATATATATGTATGTATATATGTATATATATATATGTATGTATATGCTTTGTTTCTAGAGTATATGTTACTCCTTTAAGACAAATGTACAAAATTACCCTTCAACTTGATTGCCCATGGGACCCAATCAGAAAATGACTAAATGCTCAACCATTTGTAATGTCAATAATGTCATTACAATCACTAAAATGACCACTTTCCAATTGCCAAAAATACAAAATTATGGATATATTGGTCATTCCACTTTGAAGTTGAATGCTTGGCAAATCATTTCCCTTTTTACGTGAATATGATTAATAATAGCCTTATATTCTAAAAATTTCTTCTTTTTTTTTTTTTTTTCCATTTTTTGGCCTTTAAGAGCCAAACAAAAATAACATTAAATGGGAATCGCATTTTTCTCTAAGTGTTTGCTATGACTTTCAATTCAACGTCATCACTCTTTGATGATTCAACATCATCAGTACTACTTGCGTCAAAGCAGCAAATAATCAACGTCAAGGACGGCATGGTGATAATATGAAAACTCCAAAGAATTTTCTATATATATATATATATATATAGCCTCCATATTTGTTGGTATAAAATATAGTAATTAATCGTCTCAAATATGTGAGTACGTTATTTTCAATTTATAATAGTGTAAAAAAAATAAAATAAAAAAGTTGTGCTAAGTAATATCAAATTTAATAAGAGGATTATATTAATTATCAAGAATAGAATAATTAAAAGTTACAAAATACATTTCAGATCAAAAAAATTTTAAATAAAATTTTCAAGTAAAACACATGATTATTCGAAATAAATTTTAACGAGAATAAACTAAGTAGTCTATATTTTTTATATGTGTTGATGTGCCAGCCCCTGGCAAAATTGAAGAAATTTCAATTTATAAGTGAAAAGTTTTTAGGATGCTTATTCTGATTTTGATGTGATACTTTTTCAATTTCAACTTCCAAAACAAATATTTGTATTTTGTCATTTTTAATGCATTTGATCTTCAAACAATGTGGGACAAAATAATTCTAAAATAATATTTGAATAAATAAATATTAATTTAAATAAATTAATATATGGTCTAAACATTGTTTCCCTGCATTGTAATTTTGTTATACATAGTAAAATTGAAAAGCAAATATGTTAAATCATTTCCCAAATTAGTGTAGCCTCGTGACCAAACAAATCACCTTTGCCAAAATATATAACGTCCAAAATTCTCGGGCACATGCATGATTTCCTTCTTCCAATAATATTCGAATCCTTTTAACTTGTAGTCAAGCCAAAAATCCATATGCCCATGAAACCATTATTTCTTTATACCCCATGTATATATAAAGCATCTTCCTTTGATGAAATATTGGCACATATATCAATTTTCATCAAGTATAGCCAAAAAATTCAATAAAAGAATACCTTCATGTATTCTTGCCCAATATCCATGCAAAAACATATATTTTAAATCTTCCAAATCTCTTGGTCTAAACACTCAATTAAATCCATTTAGTCAAAGACTTAGCTTCCAAAAATACTATTCAAACAAAATTCCATACAACATCTTCCTTGCCAAAAGTCATTCCAAACATAGATGCCATATTACTCAAATTTGGTAATCAAAACTACACCAAAATTAAAACCTCGTGCGACCTAACTAACCTTCCTTGCCTCTTTTTTACTCTCTGTCGGCCCTAAGTTCTAAGCAAAATATACATATATATGCATTATTTTACAACCTAGCCGACACCTTTTGTTTCAAATTATGTATGCCTTTTTACTAATTCTCTTTGGTACAATCTGCTTAACTTATTTTATCAAACTATAACATTGTCTTCTTCTTTGCAGTGAGCTCCAAGCTGTCAAAAACAATCTTCAACTTGCTGCAATCTTCTATTGATAAGTAAACGAAACCGAACTTTTTTTTTTTACCGGCCATGCATCCACGCAAACAAACATCGGTTTCCATACGGACTCCATCTCAAAGCCAAACCAAAGTAGCAAAAGTGTATCATGATTGGTGGAGACTCATCCCAGCTTCAATGGTCAAGGCTCATCCCAACTATTGGTGGCTCAGTTAATTTTGTGGCGGGCGGCTCGTTCAAGCGTCAATGGCGGACCAGACTGGATTGGAGGATATGCCCACTTCAGAGATGGCAACGAAGAAGACTACTTCGGCCTTTTTTGGAGGAGGAAACTGCCAGAATTTGCTATAATAAAAAATTGCCTTTCGATTTTAAAAATAGAACTAAAAAGAGAAATTCAAGAAGAAAACAAAAATCATATATTATGCTCTATAAGTTCTCCAACATGTAAGTTTTATAGCAAAACATTATATATATATAGGAAAATTCTAGAATAATGATATTTTTTTTAACTACAAAAAAAATAAAAAGATATTACTAAAACACCAAAACATATCTTATTGTTGTGTTTTGTATAGCAATTTTTTTTTAACCCAATAGTTNTATATATATATATATATATATATATATATATATATATATATATATCAAGATGGATGGTGGAGATTCTAGAGTTTAGCCTCCTCCTTTTGATTTTGTGACATGTGGCATTGAGCTTGTGGCTTTGCTTCATAATTATTCACTTCTAGGCATTACCTTGATCAATGGGCCTTATAAAAAAAATGCCTCACAATAATAGCTCCTAAATTGATTTAATTTTTGAATTACAACATCCATGCAAAAAGTCCCATCAAAGTTCATTGTCCAGGTCCAAAAAATGGCACTATGACTCCTCAGAAATTTGGGTTGCCACAGTGTGCCAATGGGCTTTCCATAGGCCTGCCAAGGTGCTGCCATGGTGTGCTTGTATGCATTTTTCTTAACATCCCTGCAAAAAAATCACATCAAAATTCATTGTCTAGCTCCAAAAAATGGCATTATGACTCCTCAGAAAGTTCACATCAATTTTTGAAGGTTGTAGTAAGCTTGTTGAGGCTCATTTATGATCAAGGTACATGGGCCAATCGAGAAAATGCCACAAGATTTTGAATGTTCTTTTGTTTGAATATGTGCTCAGCTCATGGAGAATTCATCTCATAGGGCACCACAACTTTTGAAACGCTCGGCTCTTGGTCGAATATGTACTCAACTCGAGGAGCATTCAGCTCCTCGAATGCTCAGCTCTTGGTCGAATATGAGCGCAGCTCAGAAAGCGTTTAGCTCCTGGTCGAATATGAGCCTAGCTCAGGGAGTGCTTAGCTCCTGGGGCATTTTGAATCTGAGCCCTAGCTCGGGGAACGCTCAACTCCTGGTTGAATTTGAGCCTTGCTTAGGGAGCGTTAAGCTCCTAGCCGAATCTGATCCCAACTCAGGGAGTGTTCCACTCCTTGCTAAATTTAGCAGCGGCTGCAGAATGACGAGTCTCTACGAAGCTGAAATTGGACAACATCTCTAGGTGTTGCAACTAGGCTCTACTCCTCCTCTAGAAACTGGTTTTCCAAAATTATTGCTTATATGACTCCAAGTCCTTCAACAGTCTCTTTTGATTCCAGATCCATGTCTGTCCGAAGCTGGACTGAGGCAGCTGGTCCAGTAACTATTTTCTTTTCCTTTTTCCTTTTTGTTTCTTTTTCTTTTATTTTTCTTCCGTTGACTGCCTTTTTTTCTTTTCTTTCCTCTTTATTCCACTGACCATCCTTTTTTCTTTTTCTTTTTCTTTTCTTTGCTTTGTACGGGAACAAATTAAGAAACAAAGCCGAATACAATTAAAACAAAATATAATACAGAGAAAACAAGATGCCAAAAATCAAAGTCGGAATGAAACCTAAATAAAATATTTTGCTACTACCCAAAAGGGATCTAAAGGAAGCAAATAAAAAGAAAAAAGGAAAAAGAATCAACAATGTCTAGGAAAATTGACAGTTTTCTAATCACACAAAATCACCTCACCCGTGGAAAAGCAACCAAAATTATAAACATCCAAACAACAGTCATGTTCTCATAGAAATCGAACAAGAATAATAAAGAAAAAAAGTTCCCATAGACGGCGCCAAACTGTTGTGGTGATTTTGTGGGTTGTTGCTTACACCAGAGGTTGAGCCTCTCAAATTTGCAAAACGAAGGTAAAACAACCGGTTAAAGGGGCGCCGGTTGGATGGCTGGTGTGCCCTCTCCGATGCCAAAGTCAGATGGTGTCACCATGAAAGGAGAATGAAAGAAGAGTAAGGAAAACCTAAGGAGAAAGATCATACTAGGGAGAAAAGAAATGATAGTGGTAGCTAGGTCATCTTTTTTCCAAGAGGTTCCCCCTTTGAAGTTATGTTTGTATATACATATATATATATATATATATATATATATATATATATATATATATATATCAAGATGGATGGTAGAAATTCTAGGTTTTAGCCTCCTCCTTTTGATCTTGTGACATGTGGCATTGGATTTGTGGCTTTGTTTCATAATTATTCACTTTTGGGCCTTACCTTGATCAATGGACCTTATAAGAAAAATACTCCACAACAATGTATATTATAATTTGTGAGAAAACTAGGTGAAATCTATGGTTTTGACCTGAATTGGAAATGTTTTGAAATGCTTTACGGTTTGGTATATAAAAAATAACATATTTGGAAATGTTTACATAAATTGTTTGTTTTGGAATTGAAAAAATAAATTATCTAAAGGTTTTGGTTGACAAATAAATAGTTTTAGTAACTTAAGAAATGATTATAAGTTGGTTATATCCAGGATATGATAAGTAGGGATTTTTCTTCTTTTGGGTGAAAGACCATAAATTTGATCAGAGTCTGCTTGTACAGGGTGTATTTGATGACAATGATATGAGGTGGTGGTCGTAACCATAGATGAAAAATCTTAAACACGATCGTGAGTTTTAACCGGTTAATATGAATATGAGACACTTAATTAATTAACTGAATAAATGAAGCTTCTGTTACTTTACTTTATGTTGGTTTTAATTAGGTAATTCGGTTTTGTACAGTTTTTATAGTTATTGTTGGTTTTGACTAAAAACGTTTTTACTTCTTTTATTTAAGTATAATGGTTACTAACTTTATATTTAGTTATGTTGTTGGTTAAAGTTTTTAATTTTAAGTTACATCATATATTTGTCTTAAAGGTTTTTTTTTTTATATTCAAATTTTCTCATAAAAAAAAAAACTTTTTAAAAACTTATATTTATTTTTAAGCAATGCATTATTTATTTTACTAGGATTGTCGAAGCTCATTACTTCTTACTGTTTCATAATCTCACGTATATAACAATACTGATAGTTTTCTAGAGCTCTAGCTCTTGAGAGCTTGTTGTTCAAGTGCTTCATTATTTTATGGATAACTAGTATCCTAAGTTTGTAAAGTATATGAGTTTGATTTATATACATATAAATTGTGTAAACTTTGTATGACCTCTGTAATGTTCTTAATTGAAATTAGCTTGTGTAAAACTGTAATTGATTTATTTAACTGAGTATGTGCATTATGAGCTTGAGAGGCCCCTTTATATGTTATGTATGTTTCTTATGGATATTATGTTTTGGATCAATTATGAAGAATGTTTTGTTAAATCGGACAAGAGATCCCATTGTAATTGTGGATTGTGAACTCTCGATAATTAAAATTATTTTTTAACAAATTTTAAAATTTTAGGATGTCTGAAAAATAGAGAATATTTTATCAAATTTTGTAAAGTCTCATCATTTTATAAAATTAGTTTTGATTCAATAAAAGAACTCTTAGTTTTATTTATTTGTTTTAAAGAAACAAAAATACTACAACATCTTTATTTTATATGATATCCAGTCTACGTCCAATGTAAATTTTAAGGCGTGACATTCTAACTTTTAAAATTTAAAAGTTATTTTTATGGAAGTTTAAATATTTTTCTATAAGTGATTCATATTTTAAAATATATATATATATTTAATCAAAGCTAATAAAAATTATTTATCCAAAAACACTTATGGAAAAGCTGAAGCAGAAAGAAAAGTTATCCCAAACAAAACTTTATATGTGATGTTTTTATTTATATTTTTAATATAAACTTCATGTGATGTTAAAGTTAATATGACTAATTAACTAATTAATTAAAGACCCTTTTTTTTTTTGTAAATATGATTGCTATTAAGAACAAAAAGTCCCAAAAAACAAAGAGATTACACATAACTGCTTTTCAAGAGATCATAAACATAAATATCACAAAGATCCTTGGAAATGCTACCAAGATTGAAAGAACAAAACATAAAAATTGCTATTACCCGCTAAAGCCATTTTTGCTATATAATCGGCAAACTTATTAGAAGATTTGGCATTCCAAAAATCCTCCCAACCTTTCATCAAAAGCATAGATCTAACACACAAGAACGAGTCCCTAGTGAACTAACCAAAGGGATCCTTGGAGGAGTTAATTTCATTTACCACCGCATGTGCATATGAGAAAAAGCAAACTTTGTTCCTCGGCTTACTAGAGGCAAAAGAAATAGCCCACTCAATCGCTTTCATCTTTGCTTCATACGCTGAAAAAAACCGAAGCAGCTTAGTCCTAACAACCACAAAAAAGCCTACATCATCATGCACCACAAAAGCTAGAGCATCTCTGTCGTCGATAAACTCGGCGTCACAAGCTACATGTGATGCTATATAGTTAAAGTACATATGACTGATTAAATACTTAGTAAAAGACCCTTTAATTTTCCATTTGCCTTTTTCTTTTTCTTGAATTGATTGGAACTTTAGACTATAATTGAACCCTAATTTGTGTAGTTTAGGGTAAAGGATTCCAACTTCTGACTTTGGCTAGGTTTCTACTTTCACTCAAAAGAAATGTAGCTTTTGAATTTAGAGGGTATTGCCTATGTTGCTACGAACATTGTTAAGAGTAGGAAAAAATAAATTCATGACGTAGGCTTGGTTTAGTATTATGTAGCTTCTAAGAGAATCAGCTTTAGCTCTGACAAAAAAGAACTGCTTTAGTGTTTGATAAACTATTGTCATGATAATTGTTGTATATTTCAAAATCTGTATTTGAGTGTTTGATAAATAATAACGTCAATTGTTGTAATTGCATATAATGACTATAAAGCACTAAATTTTGGATTTGATTACAAGAACTTGGGAATGTGATGCATTACTTTTTGTTCATTGTCTGACCTCTTATTAATTGTAAATAATTCGACTTTTATCATTATTTTTAATTCTACTATACATCTCTTTGTTAATTGAAATTTGAAAATATTATATCCAGTTTGAGTCCAGACATCCAAGAGGTTATAAATACAAAAAAAAAAAAAAGACACTAATCCATGAGCAGATTAAAGTTTCATTACGGTTCTTTCATAAAAAGTCTAATGGCAAAGTTATTGTCTATTCATATAATAAGTCTCACCATAAATTCATGCAAGTTGTTTTGTTGTTGAAAACATGTTAGAATTGGTAATGATAATCACTTTTTTTGTGCAACATCATCTTCCTTTAATCTTTTTTTTTTGGTCAAAGCAACATCATCTTCCTTGAAATTGTAAATACAAAATTTTGCAAGAGTACATTAGGAAATTGTGGCTAAAAGCTTATGACTTCCATTCTAATTCTAAGGGTGGTTTTGGTAATTCTACTGTGTGATTACCATAAGAAAACAAAAAGGGAATGCTCATTAAAAAATCGAGTTTTTTGAACTTTGAACGATTGGGATAAAAGTTACTTGGCATGTAGCATATATTATTCCAATGTAACAGTACTTTTTTTTTTGACAAACCCAACATAAACTACTTTGGAAATAACATCCAAACTTGCAAATATATTGATTATTGAAATTATTAGGATGGGGTTTTTTTGTTTTCTTAAAAAGTCAAAAAAGTGGGTAATTATTTTTATTTTATTCTTAAAACCTAGAATTTTGTTTTTTTTTTTTGGCTGCAAACCTAGAATTTTGTTTTGGATTCCATAAATTGGTTGTATATTATTATCATTAACCAAATGCTAGATATTTTAACAAAAAAAAAAACAAATCCTAGATAAATTCAATAGCTTATAGTTTACCTACTACATTGAACAGTCGTAAAATAAAACATATAAATTCTAAAAAAAAAATTATTTAAATATCTGCTTTGATTGATTGTACAATATTAGCAGTACAATATTTGTATACAAGTTTTTCCCGAAAAGAAATGCAAAAAAACGCTCCGCACGTAAATTGAATGGAAGGGTGTTCAGTATTTGACTCAACGCACGGGAATTGAATGGAAAGGGTGTTTGATAATTGACACAGAGGAAAAGATGTCGTAGCAGTGGAGTAGTAAATTGCATTTGTTTCATTCCCTTTCCTTGCCTTCCTCTCTGGCTCTGCTTCGCTCTCCCCTGGCTATTCGCGTGTCCTATCGCCACCACCGCTTTTCTCTCCCTTTCTTATTCATTTCCTTAATCAAAAAATCACATTTCTTTCTCTCTCAAGAACAAACCAAAATCTTGCAATTATAATGACAACGCACTTCAATTTCAGCTTTAGTTTCTGAGTATATACCAGGAGGATGTATGTTTCTTTCATTTCTGTATATGAATCCTCGTTTTGATACATGGGTTTTCGTTGTTTTGTTTTTCTGTTTCGTTTTTTTATTTGATTCGACCATCTGAGTCAATCCAGAAAACGCGTAATTTCATGTCCTTGCACGTTAAGTTACATACATCTGTGATTCTTTAATCAAGTAATTTTTTTATTTTTAGGGTTGTTTGGATCCATGTTTGCTAGTGTCGTTCGATTACTGATTTCCCGCTAACTTGTTCAAGTTCTGTTTTTTATTGAATGTAACTTTTCAAGTTCTGATGTATGCTGGATATAAACTTTAAATGTAATTTTTTGGTGGGCAATCAGTGTTCGTTATTGTGGCGGGGATTTTGCTCAAACAAAAAGGAAAATGTCTAGTTTTGTGGGCGTTCTTGTTTCTGATCCATGGCTACAGAGCCAATTCACCCAAGTTGAGCTTCGCACCCTCAAATCCAAGGTAAGCATTTGTTATTATTGTTCTCAAATGTTTGTGTTTTTGGCTCTTGTGTTATCATGTTATATGCGTTGCTTCGAAAATTTATATGATCAAGCTGCAATATTCGGTTGACACGCGAAATGGGTTGCATTGATTTTCAGTTCTTATCAATTAGGACTCAAACGGGTCGCGTCACAGTGGGAGATTTGCCAGCTCTTTTTGTGAAATTGAAGGCTTTCAGTGAAATGTTCACCGTGGATGAGATTAAGGCTGTTTTGGAGGAGTCGTGTAAGGACATGGATGAAGAGATTGATTTCGAATCCTTCCTGCGGGTAAGTCTTTGAGGAATGGCATTGCATGCTTCTCTTTGATGTGTACTACGCAATTTTTCATTTGGGGTAGGACGAAATATAGTTTTGTTAAGTATGTAAAGTGTCAATTAACGTAGCAGATAGCAAATGGGCAAACTTTATTTCATTCTTCTATTTGGATATCATTTTCTCTTTTTTGTTGGACAAAATGGAATGTCATAAGCTACTCTTGGTCTTGGAATATTTAATTGGCAGGCACATCTGAATTTGCAAGCCCGAGCTACAACAAAATCAGGTGGTTCAAAGAATTCCTCTTCATTTCTAAAGGCAACCACAACTACTTTCCAGCATACCATTAATGTATCCGAGAAGTCTTCTTATGTTGCCCATATTAACAGCTACCTGGCTGAAGATCCATTCATGAAGAAGTATCTTCCAATAGATCCATCTACAAATGCTCTGTTTGACCTTGCAAAAGATGGAGTTCTTCTGTGGTAGGTGTGCTTGGAGATATGTGTGCTTACTAGAATAGATGGACATATTCAAGTTTTTGATGCTTTTAGTCACTTCATGCAGTAAACTTATTAATGTAGCTGTTCCTGGGACTATAGATGAGCGAGCAATTAACACTAAAGGGGTTCTTAATCCATGGGAGCGAAATGAGAACCATACCCTTTGCCTTAATTCTGCAAAGGCTATTGGCTGCACAGTGGTTAATATTGGCACGCAGGACTTGGTTGAGGCAAGAGTAAGTTGAACTACTGCTAGCTACCAATTGGATTTTTGTTTTGTATACTTTTTTTCTTTTGTTCTGAAATTTTCTTAGTTAGTGTGCTTTTTTTCTATTGTTAACATTTGTATCTCTGTGTGTTAATTTTTCAGCCACATCTTGTACTTGGATTGATTTCTCAAATAATTAAGGTATTCAATTGGACTTCTCCATCTTCCTATTTGTATTCTATCACTTAGTACATTGAAACCATGGCTAAAACAACTAATTACGTTGTCACTGCATCTTTGGACATCAGATTCAACTTTTGGCTGATCTCAATCTGAAGAAAACTCCTCAACTTGTGGAACTGGTGGATGACAGCAAGGTTATTGAAGTTTTCATTGGTTTCCCTTCTATACTGATAATATGAGGATGATGGATGACTCTTTACTATTCTTATTCATTTCCATGTACATGATTGATTTACTCAAGTTATTATGTATGTTTATAATTCAGGATGTGGAGGAACTCATGGGTTTACCACCGGAAAAGGTTTTGTTGAAATGGATGAATTTTCATCTTAAGAAAGCTGGGTATGAGAAACAAGTCACAAACTTCTCTTCTGATGTGAAGGTGACAGAAAGTTCTCTAATTTAGTAGTGGAAATTTGCTTTGTTAGTTGTTTTGGCTCGTTAGAAGGATATTTTTTGTAGTTGAATGAAGATAGATAACCCTTTTCTTTTCCTTTTTTATTATACAATTTTTTTTTTTCCAAAAGAAAAGTTTACCCTGTTTCTGAAAATATAGAATACATGCCTTAGCAACAGAGAATTTTGGATTCATTGCTTTTTGTGGCTCTATAAAATGATGGAAAACTTATGAAAACATGGTTTTATCATTCTGTTTCTGGTCTTCTGTTAACTGTTAAGTGATATGAGTTTTAAGGGAGCATAGTTACCTCACAGTTAAACTTTAATGGCTTAGTTACTGATAATGGTAAAAATAATTATATTCGAATGTGGTTTTATCAAAAAATATATTCAAATGTGCTTTTCAAAAAGAAAAGATTATCCTGTTTCTTGGAAAAAAAAAAATAGAATACATGCCTTAGCAACAGAGAATTTTGGATCTATTGCTTTTTGTGGCTCTATAAAATGGTGGAAAACTTATTAAGACATGGTTTTATCATTCTGTTTCTGGTGTTCTGTTAACTGTCCACTTATATGAGTTTTAAAGGAGCAGCGTATACATAATCATTAATGACATCCAAGGTACTTCACAGTTAAAATTTAATGGCTTACTTACTGATAATGGTAAAAATAAATATATTCAAATGTGGTTTTATGTTTAGGGGATGCTGTCTCTTATAAAACTGATGAAATGCTATAATGTTTATGCATTTGCAGGACGGGGAGGCCTATGCTTACCTGCTTAATGCTCTTGCACCAGAGCACTCTGGCCCTGCTGCCTTAGACACTAAGGATCCTTCAGAAAGAGCAAATATGGTACTTGAGCATGCTGAGAAATTGGATTGCAAAAGGTACCTGACACCGAAGGACATTGTTGAGGGCTCCCCAAATCTTAATCTTGCATTTGTTGCACAAATATTCCAGCACAGGTAAGAAAGAATGCTACTACTTCTGCTTATATTAATCTATCAGTCTTTGTTGTTTAAGTTTGGTCCTTTTGTTTCATACCTTTATTTGAATGTTTATCATTCTACACTAGTGTAAGTGTCAATTGTGTTCTTCTGTAGGAATGGCTTGACTGTTGATACCAAAAAAATGTCATTTGCTGAGATGATGACAGATGATGCCCAAACTTCCCGGGAGGAGAGATGCTTCCGATTGTGGATTAACAGTCTTGGAACTGCCACCTATGTCAATAATGTTTTTGAGGATGTTAGAAATGGGTGAGGTTCTTATTCTCTCTTCTTCTCTTCTTACCCTCCCCTAGAACATGTAAGTGTTGAGCATTGTTGAGTCTTGATTGGTGTGTGTCCCTTGAGATGCAGATGGGTCCTGTTAGAAGTTCTTGACAAAGTTTCAGAAGGTTCTGTCAACTGGAAGCAGGCAACAAAGCCTCCTATAAAGATGCCATTTAGAAAAGTTGAGAATTGCAACCAAGTTATAAAGATTGGGAAGGAATTAAACTTCTCTCTTGTGAATGTAGCTGGGAATGATATTGTGCAAGGAAATAAGAAGCTCATACTGGGTAAGTCAGAGAAAATTGTCCCCATTGAACTGGTGTTATCTTACTATGGTTCTATATTTTTCCTTCTAATCCATTTATGATGCATCTATAGAGTTTGTGGCATTTTAGTATGAGTAACAGAATGTCACACTGTTAGCTTTGCTTGCTTTGTAATGCTGGAATTCTTAATTGCATTGAAAGAATATATAGTCCGTTTTTGGCTTAATCAATTCAATTGTAAATTAGTTGACAACTCAAGAAAATTCTTGTGGCGGACAAGAGTCTATTTAATGTTAACTTCTGTGATATGATCAGTAGAGATAGATGGGTGGAGGTTTTCTATATTTGTTACATATATGTAGGTACACTTTCTTTTTTTTTTTTTTTTTTTTTTCCCTTTCCCTTTAAAAAGGTAGAAGATACATGTTCGCTACTGAAACTTCACTCGCACAATGATAACTTACAATCTAAGAAAAACAGGTAATTATACATGAAGAAGGGTCAGAGTTAGGAACATTTCAGTTTTGCTTTGGGAGTTATTACTGTTTGATAGATTGATCGTTTTACAAGAGAATACTTAATGAGAGGCACAGAAGGGTGCCTTTCTGTTGCAGTAAAAAAAAAGCAAGGAATTCAAAGAATTTGCCTTTCAACATGAAAAGAATATGTTTTTTGTTGGAAGATGTCTGTTTTGCTTATTATAATTTCCTCAGGGTCTCCCTTTTTTTCTTTTGAACTTAAACCAGTGTTTAATTAATAAAAAAAAATTATTCATAGCTTTAGATTATTTTGGATTACAATATAACTCATGCATTCCATATTCCCCAGCATACTTATGGCAGTTGATGAGGTTTTCCATGCTCCAACTATTGAAAAATTTGAGGTCACACTCCCAAGGTAAAGAGTTTACTGATGCTGACATTCTACTTTGGGCAAACAATAAAGTGAAGAAAGCAGGTAGAACCTCACAAATAGAGAGTTTCAAGGTATTAAGGGAAAGATGACTCTGTTCTACTCTGTTTTCACCATACTGGTAAGCTTTATTTATAATTTTAACGTTTTCTTTTTAGGATAAGAACCTTTCAAATGGGATATTCTTCCTCGAACTTCTTAGTTCTGTGGAGCCAAGGGTGGTCAATTGGAGTCTTGTCACGAAGGGGGAAACTGGTAAGTCAGGTTCCATATTTGATGGACAATGGACCTGTTTGTATGGGAATTCAGAATTTGGCTTGCAATTCCATCAGCAAGGGGTTAAATCTAGAATGGTTGTCATAGAGAATGATAGTTTAATATCAGAACTTTGGAGAAAGATTCTCATTTCATTTTTGCTCAAATTGCAGATGAAGATAAGAAGTTGAATGCAACGTATATAATCAGTGTTGCTCGAAAACTTGGCTGCTCCATCTTTTTGTTACCGGAGGAAATTATAGAGGTGAGTATTTTTCTGTACGTGGATCTTATGTACTTGTAGTCATCTTGTCTCTTATATGATAATAAAAATAAAAAAAAGTCAGTTGTATAAAACTTTAATATTGTATCTATATGGGCTTAGAGAGACCAAGTACCTAAAATCTGGATGAAGTAGCAGAAACTGCTGTTAATAGTTCGTCTTTCGAAGATTAGGCTTCAACATATCTATCATATTTCAACTCCAATGAGCCTTTATTTTTGTTAAATCAAAATGAAGTACCTTGAAGTTAAGATGGTCTTTGAGCACTCTTACCCTAATATCATATAACAGTGAAATAAATTATTGTTGCCCAAATTCATGTTTGTGTCTTAGTTTTTGGATCTATTTAAGGTTTATACTTGACCACTTTAAAGTTGACGACCCTGTGCTGATGTTCAGAGTCAGCTGACTGTTATTCTTTGGCTAAGTGGGATTCATGAATTTCAATTTATTTTTTTCATTAACTAATGGATTACTTTATTTAACATCAAAATTCAATGATCATCTGCATTTGTCACAGGTAAACCAGAAAATGATCCTTATTTTGACTGCAAGCATCATGTACTGGAGCCTGCGGCAACCAGCAGGAGAGTCAGATTCTGCACCTCATACTCCCAATGAGTCTAATGAAAATGAAACAAGTTTGGCTGGCGAAGTCTCTAATTTGGCCGTCGATGATTCTGCTTCAGACACCGTTGGCTCTACACAGGATGTGAATGAGCAATCCTCCCATAAGAGTGAAAATGATGAACCCTCTCGTAATGTTGAAAATGAGGAATCGTGATAAAGAATGATGAGAATATACATTTATTTTTTACTTTTTGTTGTCACAGAAAGACAGGAAATCAGAGGTAAATTGTTGCAGATAGCAGAAACTTGCTCTCAGAAGCAAGAGGAGAAAATGCTCGTCTTTTATGGGCTTGTGAACCACAAAGAAAAAAGAAGGGTCATGTAAATTTTGATTTAGAATTTGATATCCCTAGGCATATTCTTTTGATGGAAATGACCTTAATTTTACTGAATAATGAGATGGTGGAAGAGCATTATTTGTACAACCTTGTTGCTTGCAATTATATAGAGGAATTTCTAAATAAAACTTAATAGGGTTACCGGTTAGTTATTGGTGCAAACTTACTTACAAAGCAAAGCATGTTTTTATGGATAATTTTCACTGTTAGTCCCTTGCATTTAGGATCTTTAGTATAACTTAGCTTTTTTTTTTTTTTTTTTTTGGCAGTTTAGTCATTTAAGCATGAGTAAATTAGCATTATCAGTCTTTTTGATTTTTTTCATCCGTCTTAATTTTGTTTTCCAATTCATCTTTATCCTTTTTTTCTCATTTTCTTCCTCTGCAAACCATTTCTGTCTATCCATACAATGGACATGAGAAGGTTTGCAGATGAAAGAGAGAGAAATGATGTTGATGATTCATAAATAAATAAATAAAAAACTAGCAGTGCTAATTTAATCATAGTTAAAAGATTAAATTGACAAAAAATAATAATAAAGGCTGAGTATGCCAAACTAAATTAAATATAAAGGACTATCAGTGCAAATTACTCTATTATTAACTCTGTCTAAATGCTATTTTAGTGGACCAGCACTATATTTAGTATATAGTTATGTCTTCACATTAATCCTCTTACTTATTCACACATCAAGGCATACAAATTATAGAGTCAAAAGACATTGAACATCCAAGAACCATACATTCAAAAGAAATTTACATTTTAGCTGTCAATTACAGATAACAACAAATAAATTAATAAACCTAGCAATTATTGGATGCTCGAGCAACTGAAGTTACCAAAAAAAACTAGAGCACTTTGAGACAAAACTCGTATAATTACTCTGCAATTGCAACTTGAAAGTTCAATCTAAGTAACTCGTAATCATTAATAAAAAAATTGTACAGACCTACATTTTTCTATTTTGTTCTTCACTTGGCACAGAGGTAGCAGCAGGAAGGAATTCAGATGTTATATGCCCTTCTTGAAAATCAGTTAGATTTCTATCAGACTTTTCCTGTTCTGCAACAAGCATAAGCATCTCAAGGCGTTTGTCAAATAGTAATGCACTCTCATCCCTCTTGTCAAGCTCAGCAGCTTCAGCTTCAAGCCATTTTTCTCGTAGATCATCAAGAAGATTGGCTTGGTCAGTATTGACCTCAGCTCCAGGAGCACTTGGAACTGTGGTTCGGAGTGAAGAATCCCCAGATGGCGGTGGCAATGTCAACAGCATTGCTCGGAACTCACGAGTATCAGCGAATGTCTCGAAGTTACAAGCTATTGTGTCTAAACAATACTCCCGAATCTTCAAAACACCATACCTGTAAACATGAATGTGCTTAAATTACAGAGCTGTTACACATAAATGCTCATTCAAATTATGGGAATACTAGCATGATAGAGAAATCCCGATAAAGGCACATTTAGCAAGTGCATCATTAAATGTCACTTAGGGTGAAATAAGAAGGTATTTTGTGTCACTTAGCATGTGGAAGAAAGCTAGTAAAAATATAAAAGTATTTCCTCCCCAAATCCATACACGAGTGAGTGTATGTGTGTGGGCTTATCGCTCACGAGTACATAACAGAGCTAAAGTAATAAAAATTACAAAAGCAATTGATCATGATATCCAAGTAAAAGCAGAATAAATAACAGCAACATACATGTCTGATAATATCAGCCAATGGCATAGTTCTGCAGGTGATGCCATTTCCAAATGCGGCAGCAGTGCATCAGCTACAGCACGCTTAAGAGGAAATAATAAGTATCTAGAAGCAGCATCAAACATTTCCTCAGCCTGTTCAGTTATTATGGTAAACAAGTATTAGACAAAAAAAAATGAATAAGAGCAAGATTATGACAATTATTAACATTAACTCAGTATTGATCAGCATATAAGACACCTGATCAGGGTCTATATCCTTCAAACCATCAGTATACCTGTACCAACCAAGGATTAAGAATAAGACAAGTGGCAAATAAATATGAAGCTAATATAAAAAGATCACAGGACATCATGTTGAACTGTTGAAGATTCAAAGATGGTTAATCATGCATAAAACAAGGACAATTTGCATTGGCAAGCAGGAAGTACCTGCTTAATGTATTAAAATAGTCAATGCCAGAAAAAATTCTGACTGAAGAACCAACTTAAATTTTTTTTGCTGTCTCCCAAATAATCAATGTATATTTTATGTACTTACATAAATTCTATCATTTTCTCAAATGCTTCCATGCTCAAATCATGTTCTTCAAGACATGGAAGGGAATCAATGGGTAACCCATCTTTTCCTTCATGAAAATCATTCACCCGAGACAATCTTGCTTTGAAGTATTCTGACCTTGATGCTAAAACCACTTGATGGCAACGGAAAATCCTTCTATCAATTCTAACACAAACATCTGCAAGATCATCTACAAAATTACTGATACGCATTGTACCAACACAGGATATTAATTCTGAAACGCCATTCTCTATGTTAGGTTCCCTGATGGAATTGCCAAGGGAAACTTGAAGGATCTGATGCAATGAACCAGGAAGCCGGTCTTCTTCAGGAAGGGACACACCCTGTAAGATGAACCGTTTCTGAGAGTTGTCTACATCTCTCAATGCTTTGTACTCCGCATACTTTTGATGAATAAGATCTTTCTCAATAATCCTTTGCAATGATTCACATTTACATACTTTGCAGATCCTCGCAAGATCCTCCATATCAGCTACTGAAATCTCTAGTCTATCCGAATAAAAGAAATGGATGAGACTATAAAGAGCAGGATATGACAACTTTTCCCTTGCAAATCTAACTTCTTTGCGATGTTTCCAATCAGTCTCAAACTTCCTCTTAAAGAATGGTGACCGAGCACTCAAGACAACTCTGTGAGCTTCAACGGGTCTACCTTGCACAAAGAATACCACATCTGAAGGAAAGTGGTTGGAATTGGATGCCCCACTTGATGAAAGACCTACTCATAAGTTATAAAACTTCATGTCAAACATCTGTTGAATACACATAATATTTTTGAATGCTGATTCCGGCAGAAGATATCAACATTTACGAACCACAATAACTAGTTTAAGCTTCTAATATCGGACTTCTAGTTGTTGGGCTCATCAATTTTATACATAAAAACAAACCCTTCACAGATGCGTGAAATGCAAAAGCTTTAAAGCAACATATATATTGCATTCCAAAATTTCCAAGAAAATAGGAAGATGCAGAAATAATTAAAAAAGTTATATGCCTCTTCACAACCAAATAAGCCTTCTTTTTTCTTTTTTTCTTTTTCCCACTTTCACATAGATATCTGTTAAGTTTGATTCAGAAGCTCCTTTCTACTTTAACAATAAGAGTGAATTTGCTTAAAAGAGAAATTGCTTATATTTTTCTATATATCCTGAAAGTTCATCAAAAATCAATCTACAAACTACAAAACTTTCTTCTTCTCTGAAATTCTCATTGTGAACCACCATTCCACATATATGCATTTTCTATCAATTAAAAAAAAAAAAAAATCAAACTTCCAAAACCACTTACGTCTAGAATCAGTCTGTTTAGGAAAAAAAAAATTATCAAATTTTTATTTCCCTTTTGGAATGAAATAAAATACCCAATTGCAACACTTACACAAAACCAAATAATTCAGCCGCTATTGAAATGAAGCTACGAAAAAAAAAAAAAAAAAAACGTACCCGAAACTTGGAGCTGACCATTATCAGCCAGCTCCAAGTAGTCCCTATTAGCACCGCAACCCAAGAAAGTCTCTCTGAGAGCCGCCTGCAACGGTCCCAAAGGCGGTGGCCTGGCCTCGAACGCCTTCAAAAGCTTCCTGACCTTCAAGTTCAGCGCCGCGTAATGGCAGCGGTCGCCGTCAAACGTGTGCTCGGAGCAAATCGCACCGCTCTGCAGCAACATTCGCGCCGCGTCGAGGTGTCCCGCGAGGCAGGCATAGTAGAGCGCAACTGAGTCCCACTGGTCGCGCGCGTTGACATTGATACCGGACTCGAGCAGATAGCTGAGGCGATCAACGTCGCCGGCACGGGAGGCCTCGAAAACGTCGCCGTTTGGGACCTTCTTGAGGGGGACGGCGGTGGCGAAATCGGAAGCGTCGAGGTTGATTCCGTCCAGGTCGGGGTCGATAGTCCAGGAGCTGCGCTTTGGGGGCATTGGGTCGGTCTACGGACCCAAACACTGAGTTTTGTGGGTTTATCGATCCTCGACTTTGGGCTTTTCGGTTCGTGGGGTTGAATATGCCCGACCCGACTATGTAGAGGATGCTTTTTATTTTTATTTTATCATCGATTCATCATGTCTCAATTTTTTTTTTTTTTTTTATATTTTGAAAACATCCTGTATCAAACTTAAAGTGTTGAGGATTTTGAAATACTTAAGATCACTTTAAAAATAAATATTAAAGGACTTTTTATATAGGGCTTTTGACAAAAAACATAAATCTATCTTTAAATGATTTTGTTTTTAAAAAAATTATCAAATGGTGATAGTTTTTTTCGTTTTAAAAATGATTTCCTTTTTGGGAAAGTATTTTGAAAATGATTTCCGGGTACATTGTTTATAGAAGCAACTTATCTATTTGAATGGTTTATGATTATTAACTACATCAAATTTTAATAGCAACATTTTAAATTATTTTATAATTAAGATGTCGAAAAAAAAATATTATATATATATGGTTTTTTATTGTGAATTAGGAGCAAATTTCACGTGGTCTATATGTATGTTTGTTAAGCCGAATTAAATAGAATTGGACTGAATTATTAAGTATAATTTAATTTAACTAGACTAGACTATATTTAAAATAGTTTTATCCATTCCAAATTAGTCTAATTCAACAATTAGGCCTGTAAAGTCCATATATGAGTCCACAGAGTTTTGCGAGAGAGGACTATGTGGTCTCATGACCAATAGAAACTCGCACCCCCTCATGTTTTCTATCTTCTATTAATTATTTATCATTTAAATTCGATCACATATAAATAATGTACATTGTTATACAATTATAAAATAAAAGCATACAAGTCGGATAAAATATTTATTAAATATCTATTTATGAATAATTTATTATATTTAAAGATAAAAATATCAGTATCTACAGAAATATTGAATGTTAAAAATACAGAAATATCGGTGAAAATATCGACAGAATATCAATTTTGAAAAAAATTCAAAAAAATGATAAAAATTTATAAAAAAAGTATGAAAATTATTAATAAAATTTCAAAATATGTTTGTTTATTAAATAT
Source organism: Ochetophila trinervis (assembly GCA_003254975.1). Classification (NCBI taxonomy): domain Eukaryota; kingdom Viridiplantae; phylum Streptophyta; class Magnoliopsida; order Rosales; family Rhamnaceae; genus Ochetophila; species Ochetophila trinervis. Next base: position 211,147 of record QANX01002390.1, on the reverse strand, counting down.
TTTATCAATTTAACTATAAAAATTAAAAAAACAATGTGTAAAAACTATATTTTTTATAATCAAATGACCTAATGTACTCGTTGACAATAACAAAAAATTATTATTATGCCAAATTCACATTTGTTTTACTTTGAACAAAATTCATATTTTATCTCTTATATCTGCACTCATTGCATTTATTTATAGTCAAATAATTTTTTTATATTCTCCATTTGTTTTTTTTCATTTTTTTAGTCTTTTTTAGTTTTAATTTGATTCTTTTTTGTAGATTTATTCTGACATTTGTCATAATCAAGTAAGTATATAATTAGCTAAAAGCTTGTGCCAAATCAATGAAAAATAATATATTTTTCTTCTTTCTTTTGAAATTATAAATATTTTTTTTTTCAAACTATAATCATTGTTTTACATTATTTTTATTTTTTTAATTGTTTTATCATTACAATATTAAAGAAAATATGTTATCGACAAATAATCATAATATAAAAAATGCTCTAATATTTTTTTAAAATCTATAATTTTTTTAAAATTTTAATTTCTATGGAAATTTTAATGATATTTTAGAATTTTCACGAATATTATAAAAATTTTCATGCAAATATGAAAATTTTGACTCATGACACAATTGACATGTAAATTTTAATAGAAATATAGTCAAATTTTCAAAAATTTAGATAAAAATTATAAAAATTTCATTCATTTTTTTTAAACCTAAAATTTTTATCCATTTTTATAAAAAAAAAAATTAAAATTTCAGGAAAATTTTGATTTTTACAATCTTGATTGTACCGTACCATCTATACGACCATTAACATAAGTTTTTTCGTCAAGATCACCTAATTATTTTTAGTGAATATATGGTTCATTACTCATAACACAAGTGGACCAATCTAAAGCGAGCTCATGCACATCGAAAGTGAAACGACCATAATAGCAACACCCATAGAGAGCCAAAAGAGACAAAAGGTTGCTTGTTTTGTTTCATGGCCAACGCATTAAGCGCAAACTGCGTTTCCTCAAATAACCATTATCAACCTCCTCTGCCTGCTCAGTCAGGGTAAATAATTCTTCAAGATGAAACATAAGCTATCTACACTAGAGGGTATCACTTTACATAAATTCTACAAAAAGGAAAGAAACAAAAAATGTAAAAACTGTACCCAAAAAAAATTAAATTGAAAATATAGTGTTTTAAGGTTTTCATATTTGAAAATTTCTGCAAACTGCTTCTGGGTTTTTTCCTTTACTGAAAGCAGAAAAAAGGTGTTCTTTTTGGTAAGGGAAATGGGTTGACAGGAAAACTCATAATGGAATTTTTTTTTTTTTTTTTTCATTTTCATCTTGGCAGGGAAGTGACTAGAAATGATTCTGAATCATGATCGTGGTTTAATGCGTTCTTGACGTGACTGGGTTTAATTAGTTGCGTTTTTATCGTTTATAAATAAAATAAGAAAAACCCAAGCTATAGCCTTTTTCATTTTTATATTTTTCCCTCGGTTTTCTTGGTTGCCAAACAGAGGGTTGAGTGAATGCGTCTTATGCATGTGAAGGTTGAAGTTACTTAGTGTGACTTTGTTTTTTACCTGTTTCTTTATTTTTGTGTGTTTCTGTAGAATTTGTTGAGTTTGGGTTTCTTTCTCGAGCTCTCTCTCTCTCTCTCTCTCCCTCTCTTCTCTCTTTCTCTCTCTCTTTGAAGAAAAAAATGACCGCTCATTATATATTACTCTGTTTATAATTTTTTTTTTCCCTACTTTTGTGGCATTTTATTTTCTGGTTCAGGATTTTCTATGCTTGTTCTGTAAGACATTTCAAATTTTGAGTTATTCTTTCAATGAGTTGCAGTTGCTGATGGATTTATCAGACGAAGAGGGTGAGATTGCTCCAAACTGTGTCACAAATTATCATTTCATCAATGACAAAGAAGAACCCATTTCGTTTTCTGTTTTGCCACTTCAATGGAGTGAGAATGAGAGTCTGGGTGATGTAGAAAGACCTGTTTACTTGCAAGGCAATGCTGATGATGGGCTTCAGAAGATTTATAAGATGGTCAAAGCTTGGAGGTTTGACTTGTCCTCTGGTCAACCAGAGATTTCTGTGCTTTCCAAGGAGAAAAAATGGTTGACACTCCAAAAGCCAAGGAAGAGCTTCGAAAATATGATCAGGTCGATTTTGACAACTATTCACTTGCTTCATTTTGTGAAGAAGAATCCTGAGGCATCTTGGAAATCTGTATGGACCTATTTGTTCAGAGAGCTTAGGTTTGTACTTTCGCATAATTTTGTGATTTGTTTATTTATTTATTTGCCATTATGTTTGTAGTAGTGATGAATCTGATGAACTTTGTTACCTGCAGCTCATTTGATATCCAACAATCAGAGAAGGATTTGCTGAACCATTTGCCTTTAATCAGGGAAGCTGTTCAGAGGGATAAAGATTTAGCAAAATCTAAGGTTACAGAATTTTTCTTTTTTCCCTAGAATCATGCATCTAATGTTACTTGTATCATTTTTTTTTTTTTTTTTATCATACGAGATTTGATTTTTGTTGTAAATTTAGAAACAGATAAGATCATGGAAGTGGTTGGCACAAAATAATGATATTGGGAAAAAAGAAATTATACAAATTCTTACTTGCTATTTTGTTTGATAATAATGCTATAAAAATCAAGCTCAACAAAATAGTTGTAAAGGAATTGTGAATGCATATCGATCTGCCCTTTTCTATCCAGAAAAGAGACATCCATTCTGTTTGAAAATGTGAGAATAGTAAGAGCTATTATATGATATTACCCTGCACCTGGTTTAAGAATCTCCAAGGTTGGTAAACTCAGCTGGTACTTTCTAAAATTGTAGCAATATTAGTTGCAATCATAGCAATTCCCCCTCTCAAATAATTACAATTTTTTTTTTTAATTTTTTCCTGCCTATTCTCTTAGTTCCAAGAGTGCCTATTATTTATCATTCCACTTTATCAACTTGTATGTTAGATTGTCTAGCCTAAAAATTAAATATGCTATGTCTTGCAACAAATTCAATATGTTATATATGATTCCCTTTTTGACATATATGGAATTGTACTCTTCTTTTTTTATTGAAACTAGTAATGATTTCAATCGTTGAGCACTTGCAGTATCTGTTTACTTATATGGAGAAGCCGGCAACAAATAACGCTTTTAAGGAGGTCAGTAATCATTGATTGCTTTTATGCTTTAATATCATGTTGCAAATATTCCATTCTATTCAAGGATCCTTTGGCTGGTTTATAGGAAATGCAAACATTTCAGAAACCAGAGTTTATTGATGATGATGGTTATGAAAGTGGTGGTGTTGGAAAAAATGATGATGAAACTAATGAGCTGTATGATCACGTTTGTGCAATTTGTGATAATGGTGGTGAAATTCTATGGTATGCCATTTGTTTAAAACTTTCCTTTATTTGTCAGTAGTGTTTTCTTATGATGTTTTCCAGTAAAAGTTGTTACAATCATTTAATAGGTTTGTTGAATAAAATTATTTCCTAACACTGTTAATCTGTTAATTTTATTAGCTTCTCATAGCTTACCCAAGTATAGTTCTCTTGTCTTCATTTACTTGTTGCATTATAAATCCAAATTTTATTTGGTTACAGTTGTGAAGGGAGATGCATGAGATCCTTTCATGCAACTAAAAAAGATGGCTCTGATACTCTTTGTGAATCTCTTGGATTTCTAGAGCATCAAGTTAAAGTACGCATTTCATTAGTTTTATCAATATGTAAACCCAATTTCCAGTTGTTTGCACTTATGGTAAATGCTTATCGTATGCAGGCACTTCCTTCATTTATGTGCCAAAACTGTAAACATAAGCAACATCAATGTTTTATTTGTGGAAAGTTGGGCTCTTCTGATAAATCCCGTTGTGCGGAGGTATAATATTCTCATACCTTAAAATTTCTCATTGCCAATTCACTTTCTTGTTTCTGCCCACCTTTTTTGCTTTTGGGGTCTTGAAAAGTTTCATTTAGACAATATTAGATCAAATGAACTTCTCAAATATTACTTTAAATAAACTCTCTACAACCTTGGGTAGGGGACCCTTGTTACTGAAACACAAAGCTACACTGATATGACTAAAGATAAGCAGTTCTAAGTTTTAGTTTTTCTGCTCCATTCAAGGTCTTCTCTTGTGCTTGTGCAACATGTGGCCATTTCTATCATCCAGACTGTGTTGCAAATCTGCTCCACCCAGCTAATGTAAATCGAGCAGAAGAGCTTCAGAAAAAAATTGCCGCAGGGGAGTCATTTACCTGTCCTGCCCATAAATGCTTTGTTTGTGAGAAAGGTGAAAATAAGGAAGAGCATGAAAATCAATTTGCAATATGTCGACGTTGTCCGAAGACATATCACCGGAAGTGTTTACCTAGGTACTTGTGAATTCAAAATTAATTTGAAAGATTGATTTCCCAGGAATTTTGTTTCCTTATGTGAAATTGAAATTTTGATGTTTTTTTTTTCCTAGGAGTATTTCTTTTGAATGTAGAAATGATCAGAGCGTGCAAAGGGCTTGGGACGGTCTACTTCCAAATCGGATTCTGCTGTACTGCATGTAAGTTTATGTTACATTAGATCATGGGTTATACTATATATTATATTGATTACCAATTTTGTTGACCAGGGATCATGAGATTATTAGAGAACTTGCCACTCCAGCTAGGGACCACTTAAAGTTTCCGAATATGGAATGGAAAAAGAAGGTACAGGGTTATGCACTGCAATCAAGCAGAGAGAAAGCTATTGCATTAATGAAAAGGAAGGCTTCTGAACTTTTGAGCACACAAGGAACAGCAGTAAAGTTGCAGGAGCGCATTGAAAAGGTCGGGTTTGGTAGAATCAATCTTGGTGGCTCTACCAAAATTAATCAGAAAAGATGTGGACCAGATTTTGATTCGTTCAGAAAGACAAACGCAATTCTGCCAGTTAGAGTTCCTCCAAAAGACAATATTAGATTTGCCCCTTATAGTTCTTTAAGAAGAGTTGAAAGCCGATTATCTTTGGGAAATCATAACTCATCTGGCAATTCAAAAGCATATCCACATAAATCCATCTCCATGCAGCAGAAAATAAATAGTGCCATTTCGAAGAAATCTAAGGAAAAGACTATAGTTAAAATGACAAATAGTTCGCAGTCTTCAGTTGATCCTGGAATTAAAAACCGGTGATTACTTCCATTCAAGTTATTTTTAAAAAATTTCTAGATTTTAATATCTAATTATGGATTTCATTAAATAATACCATTTTTTTTAATCTTATTCTGACATGCAGAATCAATGCACTAATGGAAGAATCAGCTTCTTCAATCAGTTATGAAGAATTTATTAAAAGTAAGAAAGGACCTAGTGAAAATTTATTTTATGATAACTCACTGGAAAAGTCCATTACAATGGGAAAAGTGGAGGGTTCTGTCGAGGTATAATACTAATACTGATTGTTGTGTTGATAACCTAATTCCTAATTCCATTCTCTAAGACGAACTAAAGGAAAGGAGCCATCAGAATAAGACCTGTAAAGGTCTCATTTTTGACAATAAACATAGGCTTCTGACATGGCTTCTGAGAGGATTCTTTAATCAACCAAAACCAGCAACAGAGTCCTTAATTTCTACCAATTACAAGTTGGCTTCTATTTTCCTTTAATATGTATTGAAATATTTGCAGGCTATTCGAACAGCTTTGTCAAAGTTAGATACAGGTTGTAGTATTGAGGATGCAAAAGCTGTTTGTGAACCAAATATTCTGTCCCAGATTTTTAAATGGAAGGTTTGAGCCAGTTATACCAATTTGATATGTATTTACTGTCAATTCATGTAACAAGTTTTATTTTCACATCTAATGAATAATGATGATTTTTTTGTGATTACGTTGCCAACTTTCTTCATGTTATGTTTATTACTTGCATGATTTTGTAATGCCTTGTTGAATCTTTCTTGGATGATGTTATAATTTATTTGTCATCATAAACCTGTTCTTTCTTCTCTCTCCTATCAGTGTTACATTCCTTGAACATTGCTTAGTAATGTTTGGTTGGTTTCTTTCTAACCTCACTATATTTTCTTTTTCTCTCGAAAAGAGTATTTTTATGTATATCTTATGGGAATAGTTGGTTTTGGTAAGTAAATATTCTTTATTTATTGTGCAATGCCACCTTATGTAGTACTTTTTGTTAATTTGCTCAATCGATAGGCTACATAACTGAAAGTAACCTTTCCTCAGATTAGATCTTTCTCTAGACTTTATGAGTTATATGATTCTGCCCGGGTAGAAACCAAACCATTTGCTTCAATAAGAGCGAAAGAGATATCCTTGATTAAGAAGGCCAGTGGTCATACATTCAGATTTTAAAACTTAGTATAACCCAATACTCAAAATCTTATGATTACTGATTACATACTCCATTTCCAATCATTGTTTTTTAATTGTTATGATTTTATACATTGCAATTCTCATTGCAAATTGTGTATTTTGAGTTCACGTTTGTATTGGTAATTTGATGTAGCAATATGCAGAGTGACAGTCACTTCCTCATTAGTTTGTTCCTCTATGTTTTCATATGTTAAAATCTAATCCTGAAAAAGATTTCTATTTTATTTTAATTGCAACGTTTTTCAATGGGAATGTGGAAAAACTATACATCGTCATCTTTATAAGAAAACTTACATGAACCATGCTTTATAAATATAATGATCTTTGGCTTGCTCTATGCAGAGAAAACTTAATGTGTATCTTGCACCTTTTCTTCATGGCACTCGCTATACATCATTTGGTCGTCATTTCACAAAAGTGGACAAGCTTAAGGAGGTAAATCATTATTAATTTACTATTTATATATATTTTTTCACTTCTATAAATTATTATTTATTTACGCTATTCACTTTTTTTTTTCCCCTTTTATCTTGATTAAAAAATAACATAAATCTGTTAAGTAATGAGATATATCGTTACTGTGATATGTTCAAATTTTGAAAAGTCCTTATCATTATTGAGAAAAGTGGAGCTTTCTATCAAGATGGTCTTGCCTCTCTCTTTTATTAGCTTTTTTTTTAGTTATCATTTATTTACACTTGTATCTAATTTTAATTACATTTTTAATTAATTAAAAGTAGGAATATTCATATTTTAATTTTAATATCAGGGCTAATTTTCTTAGTTCCCCATGGAATCCCAAAGATGTATCATATCTATTAACAGCTCACTGTGTTAAGAAATTTTGATTAAATAGTTAAGTCTACTTCCTATTACCTTTTGAGTCATGGGTGCCTTTAAATTTACTGTCCCAAACAGCCACCAAAAGATTAGAGGGAGGGCTTTGTGACAGTTAATTAGAGGAACCAAATTGTATTAAAGGCTGCTTCTAGTCCAAAGGATTATTATGTTATGTGTGAAGATTCTTCATGGTATTTCTGCTTTCGGATTGTTATGTTATGTATTGTATCATTGTGCATTAGCTAGATATTATTGGTTGATTTATAAATTAAGAGGTTGAGCTAACAGCTTGAATGAACTCTGCAGGTTGTCAACAGGCTTCATTGGTACATGAAGGATGGAGATACGGTAAGAATCTATCGTGTTTTTTGCTTCCAGACTTTTATTATAGCAATTTTATGCCATTCTTTATTTGCTTAAAATAATATAAATAATTTGTCCATTTTGGTGAAATGTTTTTATAGATGCATTTCCTTTGTTTGCACCTCTCGAAATATAATAGCTTAAAAGCTAAAAGAATAGAAGTGTAAATTTCTGTGACATCTGTCTTATGGTTATTATTAATATTTTTGCACACCAACATGAAGGATTACTAGTCATGTTTTCAAGAGGCTTCTTATATTTCACAATCAAAGCATATCATAAATTGGACGGTTCTGACTAGTTAGTAGTATCCAGATCTGTCCTAAATATAGCTGCAACCATAGCCAGTTTCTATTAGTCCAAGAACAGGCAGTATGAATTGATAGGCACAATTCTTGAGCATTTTGTATTATATAGTCAAAACAGAGTAGAAAGCTCAGAGATTCTATGTAGATCCAACTAAAATGTGTATGCCATGCATTTTCAAATCCATTTTTTGACTTTTTAAATATATGTCTACACACCTTGAAAGAAATAATGAGTACATCCAGGCTAGAGTTTGTAATTCATGAATATTCTATAGGTCAGAGCTAGAGCTACGTGCACTGCTCTTAGTTTTAAATTTTGCCTTGGCTAAATATATGCTCACATATGCAGATAGTGTGTATAATTTAGGTCAAGTGTATCTTAAAGAGTAGTGATATTTGCATGAGACAAAAATGATTTCTTGTTGATGAGGTATGCATTTAAAATTTAAAGTAATAGAACAGCCATACTTAAAAGTTTTGAGGTATCCTTTAATTTGCTCAATATTTAAGAAATACTTCTCAAGCTAGTAATTTCCGGTGCGTTTTAGGACTTCTACTTCATCCTGTGGATGCAATATTTGGGTGTGATTTGTAAAGAAAATCAAGAAAAAAAGGAACTATAGTTTAAATAAACATCTAGTTTACGTACATGATACATTTGAAGCATACTTTCCTATCTGAACTTGCTAAGTTTGCTTTCTCTCTGAGTTTATTGAGTACAAAAAGAAAACTTTACTTCTTGGAATATGTTGTCTAGGTAATGGTTTTTCAAGTTGTAGGAAGCATATATTGTAAAGGAGATTACAGAAACATGGTTGTGGAAACTAATATAATCTGATAGTTTTAGTGCTGCTGGTGCTTGAAAAATTTTGAATGAGGAAACGATATCTTGTGTTTTGTCATTCAAAAATTGCAACTATTTGTGCCTTTCCGTTGTTACTTGTTATGTTGCTTTGTTCTTTAACCATGTATGTGGACTCCATAACATTGCTGTTAACTATAGCATCATCATCACAAAATCACTAATTCTAGTTTCGCCTTTTAACAGCTAGTTGACTTCTGCTGTGGTTCCAACGATTTCAGTTGTCTGATGAAAGAAAAGCTTGAAAAGGCAGGGAAGCATTGCGAATTCAGAAATTATGATATTTTTGCACCCAAGGTAGACCTCAACTCTTTGTTATGATAATTTTCAAGTCTCTTTTTTGATTTATTTTTGTAAAGTTTATGCATGTATATTGTCAAGTCTTAATTTAGGGGGATTGTTCAAACATGAGACAATTTATTAGTTGGACTTGGATCCAATATTTTTGACTTGGAACGGTACTTGATTAAAAATAGGTCTGACCTGGTCTGAGTTTATTCAGAAATGCTAAACAGGCCTGACTTGTGAATTTTGACCCGCACTTACTCAGCACCAGTCAGGCTCTTTAGCATTGCTCAGGTTAATTCTCAAGTGGTTGCAAGCTAATGTTTCTATACCATTGAATCAATAGTGTGCATGCCTAGAAATTTATGTGATGTGCATTTGCATGTGCAAGATTGAAATTTCTTTATGACCTACCTCTTCTAGTAAATAATATTTAATTTTCCAGTAGATCTGGAGCTCTATGGTCAAAGTGTAAAAAGTTCTCTATCTTTTTTGTTTGCTATTGGTCTTCAATTTGTAGTGTTATTTCATTTTCGCCATTGTTATTTTAAACAAGAAATACTGAAACTTTTTACCTGTGAGGTAATCACAAACTTCTTAGCAATATGCTATTTGCTTTATTGGGTTTTCTTCATTCTTTATCCTTGCGTTTATGCTACTACTTCAGCTTCTCCCACGTTCTTATTTTCTTCTTTTCATTTTGTAGAATGATTTTAATTTTGAGAAGAGAGACTGGATGACTGTCAACCAAGAAGAATTGCCTGATGGTTCTCAGCTGGTAAGACTTAATTTTGCCTTCCATTTATTATCAATAAATTGTGTATCTTGTATTTGTAAATTGTAAGCCCCTCTCTTTCATCTTGATTGTTTTGGTCTTTTCTGATGTGTAGATCATGGGGTTGAATCCTCCTTTTGGAGTTAACGGAGCTCTTGCTAACAAGTTTATTAACAAAGCCTTGGAGTTTAGACCAAAACTCCTTATTTTAATTGTTCCAGTGGAAACCAAACGGTGAGTGCTTATAATCTCTCTCTCTCTCTCTCTCTCTCTCTCTCTCATGTTTGCTGCTTTGGCAGACTTGATGAAAAAGCTGGATACAATTTGATTTGGGAGGATGAAGAAATAGTCTCAGGCAAGGTATTTTTATAGTACAATTAATCTTGATACATTCATTAAATGTATGCATTTCGAAATGATTTGGTGACAACATTTGCCTTTTCTCAGTCATTCTATCTACCTGGATCTATTGACGTACATAACAATCAACTAGAGGATTGGAATTTGAAGGCACCACCATTATATCTATGGAGTCGTTGCGACTGGAGTGTTAGGCATAAGGAAATAGCAAAAGAGCAAGGCCACATATGGAACAACCAAGAACTGCATGAAAAAGGTAACACAACCAGAAACTATCTTATGGAGGAAAATCACAATTGTTATAGTGACTACTCCAGTTTGTATGCATCTGACGAAATCTACCGCATGCTTGATGATGTTCCAGATGATTGTAATGAAGCTGAAGCAGCTGGAGCAATTGTCCATGACAAAGTGATAGAAAGCTATTTTTCTCATGATAGCAGTGGTATAGATTGGACGAACAGCCTTGATGGGATGGAATACGAGAGAGGGGACCAGACTGATAATTTTTCAGTTGACATGGAATTGTCTACTCCAACTGATTCACCAGTCCATTCTGCAGCGCAAAATGAAGACATTGGAACATCAAAAATGGAAGTCATAAAAGAGATCCGTAACATACAAACAAACCATTCTGAACGTGCTTTACCAGTTGAATTGGAACATCATGGGATTCAGACTGGATATCCTATTTCCTCAGAGAGTAGGCTTAATTTCTCATCAGCCAACAATCTTAATCTTAGCCTGTCACAGAATTTCACCTATCAGTCTCATGGTTGCAGCACTGGCACTATTCACAATTTCAACCTGACATCATACAATGATAGAATGGAGGAGATTTGTAGGTCGGAAACGTATGGGTTAGCAAACTCCAACAATGCACTCCATGGACTGCCATTGAATCACATTGCACCAAATATGGGTTATGGGCTTCAACACCTTGGTTTCTCTTCATCTCTTCCTCCTGGCGTAGATTATTTTCAGACCCCCATGGTGAGTGGAATTGGCAACTTAGCTTCAATTCCTCAATCTCTCAATCACTCTGATCCTCCAAACCCTGCTTCTCAACCTAAAAACCCTACATGCTGACAAAAGTTGACCATGCTTACTTCTTGAGATGTTCTTATAATTTGAATATAATATCTAAGACCAGTGTTAAGCTTGTCCACAACTGCTTCAAAGTTTATCATTGTAAATTCCTAAGCAACCTCTATAACCTCTGAAAAGTACCACATATTATGTATTACACATTCCATGTCAAGTTCTACCATCTAATCTTTATCTAAACTTGCCCCCAAACGCATTTTGGACATGGGGGTTTCCAACAGCTGGAGAAAAGACTCATCTGAGGCACAGCCTAATTGAAAAGAATATAGACTTTTTTTGTGGTATAGCATACAAATTCTAAAAGTAGTTTATTGCTTGGTGGATCTTACCGGTGCTGTTATGACTTTGCCCATTTGCGCAAATCATGGATCCGAGAACTTGAAAAATACTATTCTTTATTTGTTCTTTTTCTCTTTTTGTTTTTGGTTTTTTAAAACAAGAGTTTGGACTTTGAGGAAATGGCTCTGAGAAAAATTAATTAAACCCAGTGAATATTACAGACATACAATGTAACAGTAAAGCAAAAACTACAGCTCATATAAAACGCAATACAGCCCTGAAATGAGTTGTATTTGATCCAGTACTTGGTAATAACACATAATTTACAATTTATCACCTACAACAAAACCTGGAAAACAACATGCACTCTTTTTAAAACTTGGTTGTTCCCATGTGTAAGCTACAAACAGGATACAGGTACATATTCATCTTTCTTCCCTACTGCTACGGACATGCACCTAAAAGGGCTGTCTGGAATTTTCAAGTTTGACCAGCTTGATAGAGCAAAATGCTAGTTTTCGTTCCCATCAACTTTTAGCGAATTTAACCGTCTCAATCTCTGATCAAGCTCTGCCATCACTGCCGGTTCCTGCTTTTTCCTTTGCTTAGATATAGTGTTGGTTGTCATTGAACCTATTTTATCGAATGCCACCTGCAAGGTTAGATAAAAGAACAAGTTTTAAATTAACATAAGTTCCATATTCCATTCAAATTGATGAAGCATAAATCTCAGGAACATGCTACTTTATTTTTACTCTTATTTTTACAAAAGTTAATGGTCAGGACGTGAGGCAATGGATCAAAGCCACAAGTAAAGGGGGATCAAGTACCACATTTCAAGAAATCATTTGAGAACTAATATACAGAATTCAATTTCATAGGAATTTCTCTAAATTTTGTCCTTATCGTTTATTGTTTTATAGAGTTTTCATCTCATTTGTATACTTTCCACCAGTCAGTAATGTGACCGATCCCATATAATTTGCCCCTACCTCTGAAACTTAAAGGATAACGTCTATGAGTTATGTCAAGTACAAATGTTTTTATATCCACAGGAAGATAAAGAAGCAGGAAGGGATAAGTCGTTTTGTGTTACCGTCAATAGCTCATCAGGGTCGAAGAGGTGATGAGTAGTTTTGTGCAAAATATCAATTACATCGCCCACATGATGGGTTATAAGCAACTCCTCTTCCTTCATCTGAAATTATAATCAGTGTCAACAAAGTAATGTCTTCTAACAAATGCTTGATGCACGAGTTTAAAGCTCTCATACCTTGAACATTGCCAAAGCCACATGAAATAGAACCTTTGCACCCTCATAAAAAAGGACATCCCATACTCGTAAAGTGGTCTGGTAAAAAGAGCCAAAAGAGCCCCATAGAAGTCGCGTTAGGTCATGTTCACATGTTAGATTCAGAAATTTTTTGATAAAGTAAATAGAGAACATTAATTTGACCTCTGAAGGCAAGCTCTTTGAAAAGAGGCATAAGAACCACTCAGTGGCAACAAGGGAGACATCAAATTCCAATGCTTCCAAATGAGTGGCTATCCTGCATTTTTCTTCCAATTTTTAGAAGACACCAACAAGAAAATAAAAGCGGTCCACGTCATCAAAGGAAAATACCTAGGGCATTTTTGAGGAAGTAAATCTTTGAAAACCCTTTGTTCAACATGACATCCTGATAAGTTATTTGTATAGCAGTCATTGACTAAGACATTTTCCAACAAGACAGCTAGCATCCAAAATGCATCCTCCTCCGTTTTCATCACAAGTAATAACAAAGCTGCAACATAATTTAAGCCCTGCACCAAAGAATGGTATAAAACTTAATTCATCGTGGAAGGAGTTAGCAGACCAAAACGAACCACTATTCGGTGCATATTGCTAAATATTATCTAGAACCAATACATGGATAAGGAAAAAGATAGCAGAATTGTTTGCTGAAGCAACTACATGAGTATTTAAAACAGGACTTTCAAGTACTATCTGCTTGACAAATTCTCAATAAATTTAAATTTTAGAATATAGCAACAGAATTGAAGCTCTAAGATGCTGTCAGACATATGAGATGTGAGATTAAAGTGCCGCAATGGTGGAGAAACAAAAGTCATGCAGTTATACAAATGTATTTTAGACCTAACGATTTGATATAAATACTGCTGGTTAAGGATTGAAACTATAAACTCTGACATATACACAACAAAGAGGCAATAATGATAAATAAATTGGAGGGCTACAAACAGAACCTGGACAAAATATTCTTCTGGCCGCAAGATTTCTATTGGAACTAATATGCCTACAGCAAGAAGTGCAAGTAGACAAGATGACTTGAGACCAAACCCTAAAAGAGTACCAGCATAATATACTATAAATTCTGGTAAGGTCCATTTTTATGGTATGATTTATATATCAGAGGTCGTAGTTATTAGGTTGTGGGAATAAAAAAGAGTTTGACACTTGAACTGTGAGGGATTATTCAAACTTTTATAGCTGAACATGGTTATTTAGTGCAGAATTAAGAGAAAGAAAATCCACCTGACAGTAGCCTACATCAGAGTCACGGAAAGAATACCCAACAAGAACACGTCGCAAAGTAGCATGGCCTTCTGGAGTATCCAACCATGGGTGACCAGGGAAGGTCCGCGGTAGATCCTGCATGGATTTTTGGAAAATTAATGAGAAAAATTACAAGAAATTTAACTGCATACAGAGATGACTACAACTACAAGTAGCATATCCTGAAAGATAGCCTCAAATTGGTACATGTATAAGCTCAATTATGCATTTATTAAATGCAGTACAACTATACTATCTTGAATAGTATAAAATCAAGGTTGAAAAGCCAAAAGCAAAGGAAAGCCCAACACCAATATTGAAAATAAACTAATATTCACAAAAATGCTGCCACTTTCAAGTTTGAAATTTTCAAGAATAAACCATGATACAACTGTGTCAATTCATAAATTTTAACGAAGCCCTCTTAAGATCTAAAACATAACTGTGATTAAGAAAGACAAATTGATTTTAACTTCAACTGTCATTCAAATAAACACACTTATTTTCATAACATCAACAAATTTACCTGAGCTAATGCTAGTTGATATAAATGACACGGAAAAAAATGTCCAAGAGAAGTATTCTAAATCATGTATCCCTTATGAACCATTCTATACTATTTCCATCATATATCCCCAAAGAAGCTCAGCTGTGCATTTGGATGAGCAATATTACTAGACATTGCTATCCTACCTTTTCGTTTCTATAAAAAAATTCTTTCATTGTCTTAAACCAAATCAAGATTTCCATTTTAACATTATTTCTCGGTTTGCCAAGACTCCTCTCCTCTCAGCTTCTCATTATGCCACATCTCTATAAACCATTTAACGCAACACGTGCAGTCAGCAATCAGCAAAACCATAAGAACCCACTTGTAATGTGACATTGCAGAGAGAAAGAAAATGCAAAATGTTTGTAAATGAATCTATATCAGCAGTCAGCAAAACGGTACAAACTAGAAATTTCCAAAAGATTCGAAGAGAACAAATAAAACAGCCAAGAAAGGGAAGTAACAGTTCCAGTTACATTATATATTTCATTAGTAAATTAACCTGCAAAAAGCTCAAGTCTTGCAAAAGCAATCTAACTCAACAAGTAAAATGATTGATTAAGATCAAGGAAAACAATTAATAATAAATATATTTAATGCAAAAACTTTATTGCTATGTGCACCAAGAGGGAACATGGGACTCACATGATCAATCTGCCTTGTGGCAGGCGTGACTTTGCCTTCAACCGCTTTTGACAGATCATTGTAGTAACTATCTGGCACCGTAGACTTCTTCTTTGCCGCCCCAGACAAAGAAAACCACACCTTTGGCCGGAGCACCGGTGGAATTCCCTTTCTAATCAACCTCTTCAAGGTAATGGCATTGGCAAGAGAAGAGAATTTAAGTGAGGATTTCAGTGCAATGCCTTCTGATATTGAAGGCTGTAAATACCAATTTGCACCTTTGCTGGCTTCCAATGCCCACCAAACTCGACCCTGTTTCCTCACTTTCTCTCTCACCTCATTCAACACATTTACATCATCCACATTCCCTTCTACAGTAAACCCATAAAGGTCTTGGAATTTTACAGTAAGATTAGCCCTCCTAGCATGAATGCTAGGCCTCAAAATTGGAATTTGGGATTGGAATTCTAAGGAAAGGTCCCTTTTGCTTTGTGTTCCATACATTCTTGAGGGTTATTTTGGTAGATCAAGAAAGATAAAGGAAGAGGAAAATAGAGGATGAGAGTGTGGGGGTTCAGAGGCCCTTGTCAAACAAGAAACGCCCACCAGCTAAAAAAACCATGAAATGGTCTATAATTCTTAAAGCTTGAAATTGAATGGTAAGACCAAAAGGAGGCTGCAAACTGTTTGTCTTCGTCAAATGGGTAGCTCAAAACTTTGATGGAAGAAGAGTAAGGAATTGAAAATATATGACCAAAATCTTTAAGCCATGGAAGTCCTTTTTTTTTTTTTGGGTGATAAATAACTTGAATTTCTAATACAATCTACATAATCTCCCAAAAAAAGAAAAAAAATTATCCTTTTTTTTTTTTTTTCTTTTTAAGGTGGCCTTATCTTCAAGTAAAAAATATATTATTTTTTGACCCAAAAAAAAAAAAAAATATATATATATATATATTATTTAGAATAAAAAACAATAGAATATTCACATTAAAAAAAAGCCGAAACCCCAGAAAAGATAAATGAGAACGAAAAAGCAAAACCCAGAAAACAGATCTTCCAAGCAATGTAATAACAGAAAGAAAAAAAAAATTGAGAGAAGAAAGTGGTGCCTCAGATAGGGGTTTGAATATGATTCAATAACCCAAAAAATGATTCTAATTTTAAGAATAAATTATATGGAAAATGGGTGATGAAAAAAAAAAAAAAAGAGGTTTTAGATTGGATAAAAAAAACTTCCGACCATTTCGATATGCAAATTAAGATTTCGGAATTAAAAGGAAGACTCAACGTGAAAATAGGTGTTCTCGATGAGTGTTGGCCTTCTTCTCCTCTGAGGCGTGTGTGTGTGACGTGTGTGTAGAAAAAGAGGAAAATGGTAGGAACTTTTTTTTCTTTCTTTCTTTCTATTGGTGAATAGAAAAATGAAAGGAATTGAAAAGAAAGAAAAGGTCCAAATTTTGGAAAAGAAAATTTGTTGGGGGGTTTTTGGTTTAAATTTCTTTGTTATATTATTTTTGGAACGTTTCATCAAAAGAGTGGATATTAAAGAGACGTTGATGATTTTTTAGACAGAGAAACTGATTGAGAGAGAGAAAGAAGTTTTACATTTTTACAACTGATGATAAAGCTTGTGTTTAAATTTACTATATTACCCCTGTTGACATGGATTTTGTTTCTCTTCATATGTTCCAAAATACCCTTTACATTTGACTTTTTTGGGGACACTTTACTCCTTTTTTCCCCATATTTTCCCCACTTCTATCAATTTTGGTTTTATCTTATCTTAATATTTATAACAAAACCCTAATCACGGCCTAATAAAAAAGTGTAGGAAAGTAGATATGTTGTTGGTTTTAGTCAAAATAAGTACTACCTTCAAACAAACAAACAAAAATTGTTCCATTAAAATTGAAATTATTTCCATTCTTGAGCTATTCTTTTTTTTTTTAATTTCAAGATTGAGTAATAGATAATAATAATTATTCTTCTTCTATTTTTTTTCAAAAAAAAAACAATATTGTGAAATTCTTTTGTCTTACAAAAAACATTGGATATGAGATTTTTAGTAAAGTAGTAAATAAAGTGATCATTTAGATAATATGATAAATATAACTATTTAACTAAGAATTTTGTTATTTGTCATCTGTGACTGCAATGTATGTTATAAATTTTAATTGAAAATATTTAATTTAATGTTATTTTTTAATACTATATTTTAAAATTTTAATAAAAAAAAGTAAACATTTTCATAATAACTGTTTAAAATGTCACAAGTAAATCTTACTTGTGATTCATCGCGAATGATGACAAATAGCATTTTTTTATAACTAATGATTATAAATCTATTAAGCTATTTTTAGAGCTTGTTATCTATTATAAAAGTAGGAATTATTACCTGTTTTAGTCCATAAATTATATGTATATTTGTATTTTGGATCTTAAACTTTATTTTGTGGGCTTTAATCCCTAAATTTTCACATTTTTGTTACATTTTGATCATTACAACTATTTTTTAGTTTAATTTTTAGTAGTTTTGAATTGTGTAGTGTACTTGATGCAGTTTGCAGAGAATTTTATGTAGTGAACAATTTTACAATTTTGTTATTTTAATTTTGTGATGGGTGCAATGCATGCTTCAAAACAACTAAAAAATATATTAAAATAAATTCGATGGACCAAAATAATAAAAATTGAAGTTTAAGAACCAAAGTACCATCAACAAAAATGAAAAGAACAAAGTAAAAATATAAACATAACTCAGTATAAGAGAGCTAATAACTATAAAGTGTTGAATTTTTCAACTATATTTAAATAAAATTATAAAAGTAAGAATAAAATTACCATACAAATTATTCTTTCTATAAAAATTACTTAAATGAGAAATAGACAGCACTAATGTTAATAATTCATAGTGTAGTCCACATCATGCATTTACGTCGTCATATTTATCCTAACCGATAGTTCTAAACTAGCAATTAAAACTTAACAATAATTTTTGTGCAATTTGTAACATTAGTCTACTCGACCATCTGTAAAAGTTTTAACCAAATTAATTTTTAAAATTCAAACGTATTTTATGTTAGATGTAGAACTTTATAAATATGGATTACCTCCAAATTTGGTGCTCTACGTGCATAATATTAATATACCTAAATCAAGTTTTGAATAATACTGCATGCATAAAATTAATTTGTAGAATTTTACATTGATAAAAAAGAATATAGAATACTAGTATCACATTAATTCATATCTAGAAATTTAAGAAACAAACTTAAAATGTTCGTAAAATGTAAATATTATTTAAAAATTAAAGAAACGGGGGTTGACTTTTTAGTCCTACTCCATGCAGAGCAGATAAGGGTAAATTTGTCATTCAATAGTTAACGCTCCGAGTGTTAGTTGATATAGCTGGTAAGGACATTAAAGTAATTAAACAACACGGAAGGGGTGAGTATTAGTGGCATCAAATGCGGGTGTGTAGCCCACAAAAATGATTTTCCTTGAGTGGCGTTGCGCTGGCGATCATAGGGGTCCATTAAAAAATAGGGCCACACCCCTTTTAAGCGCTCCAAACAATAGGGTTGTCACGTGCGAGCTTTCCTAAATCTGACAGTGTCCAAACGGAGACAAAATATCAAATTAGAGGCCTGCCCGGTTTTAGAACTCGCGGATGTTATTATTATCCAAAAAAAAAAAAAAAACTGGCGGATGTAATCATTGCAAATTAATGTACTGTAATATCTTATTTATAAATAAACATTCAATAAATATTGTGTAAAATATATGTGTTTTATTTTATTTTTCATTGTATGCGATTATAACAGATTAATTTACATATGTGATTAATAAAATAAAAATAATAATAATAATTTGACATTAACTTTGTATGTAAGTTTTTCTTGGCTTTCACACTTGTTGTCCTGAAGTTTCACGGCTCTTCAGCTACAGACGAATGCATCGTATTCAAACATTACGTGGAGCGGACACGTGTAAGTGTTTAAATCAGTTCTGGGCCGGCTTTCCTCGTTGCGAGAGTAAATAAGGTGGGCCGGCTTCCTTGGGCCGGTTTTATGGTGGTCCCTGCTATGAGAACCAAAGTTATTGATGAAGACCGTTGATTTACATGTACTCTATAATCTATATCTTATCGATCATCATTCTCCTAATTCATTGTTTTCTTTTTCCATTTTTTGTGTTAGATTTTCTTAAAGCTCCCGTCACCATCTTCTTCTTTTTTTTTTCTTCTTTTTTTCCTTTCCATAATCAAACCCATCTTTAGAGCATGATTATTTCCAAATGTTGTTAAAATAAGGCCAAATTTAAATCTTTATTTTTCTTATGGCCTACTTTAATTAGATTTATATTAGTATTAAGCCTTTAATTTATTTATGAGAATAATTATAAAACTGAAGAATTCACCAAAAAATATAAAAATGAAGAAAGATATAAAAAAAAAAAAATCGGTAATAAACATAGGCATGCATGGGAAATTATGGGTGCTCATCAATACGGCTTTGTGGTTTCTATATTAATGTAGGTAATTTTGTCAATGTCAGCTACTTGTACAAAGTGGGGTACTTAATTACAATACAACTAAAAGTCATATTTAACATTTTAAATATGTAAATGTAAGTTTTTAATTTGAAACCAATTTTATTAGATGTATAGAAGTCAATTAAACCCCATTTTAGTATTAATGTTTTTTTCAGTATGTGTTAAAAGAATTCAAATTCAAAATCATTGTTAAACAAACAATGATATTTTTTTGTCTATTCACACATGATAATCAATATGTTGAACTGGTAGAAGTATTTTAATATATATAGTACAACTATATTAGGCGTTAACGCACCCATTATCGTGGAAATCAGCAATCCAATTATATATAATTTATTGGAATATTATGTGTATTTTACATCAGAATTATATATAATTAGACAAACCGTACGTATATAATGTAGCCATCGACCCCTTGGTGCAAAATTTTAAATATAAACTGCCACTATGATAGTACAAATATGAGGTTTGGAAAAAGAAATATTTGCACTTGCAAGGCATGTGAGACATCCAATAACTTTAGATCCAATCCATCAAAGACTCATATGGGATGGGTCCCTTCACCATCATCATCAAAAATCTGTATACATTTAGCTACTGATAACATTATTAATACCATTGTATTACACGTGTTCCCTCAAATAATATATGCACCAAACTTTCTTTGCTTCGCTAAAAAGATAAAATGCCATATACAAGACTTTATATATATATGTGTGTGTGTGTGTGTGTGTGTGCATGTAGAACTGTATGGCATAATTTACCAACAAAAAAAAAACTGTATGGCATAAGCAAAGTCACCATCCATCTTCTTCAATTTGTTGCCNACCATACCGTACTTGTTGGTGTTGTAAGTCGTATCGAATACTATGACATCACCAAAAGTATCGTATGATAATCTAGCAATAGAATCTGCCCAATAGCATCGCACAAGCCTATTTGCTTCATCAAGCTCATAGTCAAAAAAGAATGAATCATCTTTTTGTTTCTTTAAACAAAAAAATTCGACCATGTTTTCTGCATCAAACTCTCGTTCCTCTTCTTCAATTTTTGTTTTATAATTCCTGAAATCCTTTTCAGTGCAACCAAGATTTTCAGGACCACCAGATTCAATCTCCATTATTCTAATTTGTTGGCATGTTGGTACGTTTGCTGAGGATAATTGGTCATTTAGAGCTCTCTTCGCAGCAGAAACGCACCTATGAGACCTTAGTAAATGCACATTTGTAGGAGTTGAAAGAGCATGTTTATGCTCTTCTACAAAAGAACTAACTGTCCAATTAGGGCCTGTTTGTCGCTTTACCAAACATAGCCTTGCTTTACAACCCACTCGAACAGTTGCTCGGTTCCTTTCGCTTGTTCGTGGGACACCATCAGCCAACTTTTTCTGATAACAGTCATTTGTTCTTCCTTCCTTACAGCAAACAAATTGTTTCCAAATCAACTCATTTGTTCCAGGTTTCTTCTTGCTATTTCCAATCCTTGCACTAAACCCACATTCCCGAGCATATGCATTGTAGAAAGCGAAGGCCTCTTCAGTTGATGTAAACTCTTGTCCAACTTTGGGTTTCTTTTCATCCGCAACATGAGGAGTAAAACTTGACTTGCAGAGCTAGATTCTTCCATTCTTCTAATGCTAGTCTAAAGAAAGAGAGTTCGACAATATTTTGTAGCTAACGGAAGTTCAGCTTGGAATATCAAATTCCAGATGGATGCAAGAACATCAGATGCAGAGTATGGAGCTCCTTTGTAGCAGCCACATTAGACCATTATGAAGCAAGTAGTTTTGTCAGATTATAAAACCTAAGTGTATATAAGTTAAAAATAGAGAATAGAAACATCCATCATTATCAACCATCACGCAAGGATTTATATAAGAAATACCCTAAACAAAATCATATTCCAATTCTATTCCAATTCTTGGACTAAATGAAGCAAGTCAAACCATAATAATAATGGTAACAATAACCATAATAATAATGGAAGTATATGCAATCAAGGACAGCAATAATCATCAGCAGCAACAACAGCAATCATAATAATAATAACAATAACCAATTAAAATATATCCCAAACCTTGTTTGAATGCTCATACTGCCCATTGCCGAGACCAAACACCCCATACTGCAGATTCTGAAGCCATTCCCCTCTCTCTTTAGTCCATATATGCATCCAATTAAAGATGTTAAACCCAAATAACTGGAGAACCCAAATAACTAAAAAAAAAACTTTAAAAACAACAGACATTCAAACTGAGAAAACCTCCTGCAGAGGAAACTTCGGTGCCCGCCATGCAGAGGAAGCTTCGGTGCCCCCGACTATGGAGCTAGCGCTGCCGCTGGTGCAGAGGAATCCAGCCGCATCTTATGGAAGCCCGCCGTGCAGAGGAAGCTTCGGTGCCCCCGACTATGGAGCTACCTGAACGCCACCGCTGGTGCAGAGGAATCCAGCTGCGCCGTATGGAAGCTCGCCGTGCAGAGGAAGCTTCGGTGCTGTCGGGGGTCTGCTCGGTGAAAATTCTTTTGGGACTATGGAGCTACCTGTATGCCACCGCTGGTGCAGAGGAATCCAGCCGTGCCGTACCGCTGTGCAGAGGAAGCTTCGGTGCCGCCGTGGGTCTGCTCGGACAAAAATCGCTGGTCTGCTTGGGCAAAATTCTTTTGGGGATGATTTCCCCCCAACCTTCAAATAAAGTTCTCAAATGCAGCTCAAATGCAGCGTTTTTGGCCTTTTTGGGGATGATTTTCAATTTTGACCGACTGCTCTCTCCTTTTTGGCGTTAACGTTAACGTTATTTCGGGCTCCCTAATAAACCCGATCGGGCACCTTAGCTTTTCTGTTCATTTAACATCATAAACATGAAATAACCATTTAGTCATAAGTGTTTGGATTAGTTTAAACTTTTCATTCAATGTTTCAAGAAGAAGAAGAAGACATTTCATTCGAAGCTAGTAACCGCGATGTTGAACAAAGACAGGACTTGTGATAATTTTGACAACTTAATTACATGAAAAATAATGGCAGCTGACTTTTTTTTTTTTTTTTTTCTTTGGTTAATAATGTCAGCTGAGGTTAATTTTCAAATATGCACTCCCTGTTCATCTTTGTGAGGCTGACTTTTATGTTGTTTAATTATTTATTTCTGGTCCCTTTTTTTTTTTTTTTTTTCCCGCTTCCATACTCACCCTTTATGTTGAACAGTCGTTCAACTCCGCAAACTATGCCATTATTAAAAAAGAATTTTCTACTTAAAATAATTGTATTAAAATAAATTATATTTATAAATAAAATAATATTACCTATAAATAAAATAATATACTAATATTATTTTATTTATAAATTCTGTTATTTTATTTATATATAATAATATTTTATATTTATGAATTTAATTGTTTACAACTGAGTAAAAATTTTCATAAAAAAAAATAAAACCAAAAGGCACAACTGATTCAAAACTGTGGCAAAAAATCACTGTCAAACATAAAGATTTTATCCAAAAGAAAAATTAAGGAAAAAGAAAAGGACAAAAGTCATGTTTTCATAGCCATTTTGTGACGGCAAAAGCAACAACGCTTCTTGACTTTTTGATGCCTGCATGGTGGCTGCTTTCCAATGTTCATTTTTCTACATCCTCGTCCCCCCTTTAAAATTCGAAATTTACCACTTCATATCAAACTGTTCCACCTGGATATTTTATATTTATATATATGTACATATATTAGCTAATTTTCCTAGTCATAAGTTGTGTTGAGTTGAACTCGAATTTGAACCTTTTATTATTGTTAATTTTTTTTTTTATAATTAAACGGAGTGCTATATGTGTATTTATTATTGTTAAACTGGATAAGGTTGCGTGAGTTTTTAATTCAAATTTATCAAACATTTATCATTTTATAGGCCGATTGCTAATATGAAATATCTTAAGCCTGTACAGGATTTTAGTCTTCGATTTTTTTAAAACAAAATAGAATAAAAATCTTTGATTATTTTTTTTAATTTGTTTGCTTTGGGATAAAAAAAACCCTTTTTTGTATATTTTTTTTTTATAGATAGAAATAGCCCTATCGATGCAATAAATCCAAAAAGATGTATGTCAAGGTCAGTTAATTATTAAGAAAGCTATAATTTGAAAATGTGAACTTTTTCTTATTTTTGAATTTTGAAAATGTGAATTTGTTTTTATTTTTATTTTTTTGTTTGTTTAAGGGATTGGAATATGTTAGAATGCCGTTATGCACACATGAAATTTAAAAAAAAGGCTTCCAAATTCAAAAATCTCTTCAATTACACGTGAAGAGGCAGTATAAACCGAGAAATTCGCTGCTTTTAATTTTAACAGATAGCATGGACCACTTTCAAGCCTGTCCATTTTTGAGTCATGGGCCGGCCTTTATCACCTATTAGTAATCAAATTTGAAGACGGGATCTCTCTCTCTCTCTAGTGATTTTCTTTTTTCTTTTAAGATTAATGGAGTTGAATATAATATGTTTGGATGTTCATCTCATTCTATCCTATAGTTTTTTAGCAATAATTCAACCAATCATCAAATTAAATCAATCGAAAATTCAATCCAATTAAGATTCGGTTTGGATTAATTGTCTTGATCAGTTTCAATTGTATTTATTTTGATATAATCTAAACCATTTAAGTTTGAAGTACACATTAATATTAAATCTTAATTTAACTTTTTAACATATTTTAAAAGACTGAAAGTATATTTTAATTAAATAAAATTATTTAGTAAATTAAAAACATAAGTTGCTGATATATTAACTTACACTATAATTACGATTAAATAATTACAAAAGATATTATTTGTGTTCGTAAATTTTTACAATTTTTTAATTGTTAAGTTAGATAAGTAGAGAATAACTAAATTTTATTTCATCATATGGCGAACTGATTAAAACTCTATGGTTCATATTTAAAGCCTAATTATGTGATGTTTTTATTTCTATTTGATTTGTATCAAAACTCTATTTTCAAAGCCTATTTAAAGACTTTAGGAATTCAATTAACAAAACAAATTAATCAACTCATCAATTCAATGTTTTTTTATTTTTACTGAAAGTCTAAATTTTTTCTGTTAACCTGAACATCATAATAAGGCCTTTGACTTGAGTATTAGAGGACTTTTGTCCGATGCCCTTAGGTTTTTTTAATGGTTTTTCCCTTTTATTTTACATACTCTTGAATTCATCCATGATGAAGAAAGGAGCACATAACTAAGAGATCTCTAATAGTTATTTCTATTGGAGTTTATGTGGTAGAAGAAATAGAATTCATTTTGCTTATGTGGCACAATGTCTATATAAAAATTATATCCAGTAGTTGTGTTCAAAATAAACTAAAATATATTTAAAAATTAATTAAAATTGATAAAAATAAATAAAATAATGAGTTAGACTGTCTAACAGACTTAATAGAAGTAGACAGTCTTCTATTTTTTTTTATGTCACATCAACTTAACAGACTATTTAGACAGAACCATTGGAAAAAAATTTTATATCAGTCTGTCTATTTATCTTATGTGGCAAAAACTTTTGAAAAATAAAAAAAGCCATAGGAGATGCTCTAAGTGTTATTTTTTACATCAACATTATCTTCTAAAGTAACAAAAATAACTAAACCAATCCAATTGGATTTAAAAATTTCTTATCCAATTAAATTATGAAGTTTCTTTAGTTAAAATATTGTAGACTAGGTATGAACAACTAGTAACCTTTTTGTGTCCCTTTTTCCATAATTTTTTTTTCTAATAATTACCTCTTAGTATTCTTTTAATAAATTATATAAGCATAAACATATATAATTCTTTAAATAAAATCAATTATTTTTCCTTTTTCAAAAACTTTGCCAATGAGTTTAGGAAAAATAAAATTTTGAATACAGACATTGAGAAAGCACAAGGCATCAGTGAACCTAGGTCATCGTTAGGCGTTGTCCCCGATTTAGTAATTTAACAAATATCTCATTGCAGTAAGAAAGAGAAGGTATTTTCAAGAGGTAGAGGATATGGGAAAAATAGAGTTCAAAATGAGTAGAGTAAAAAACAATAATGGTTAAAGAGAAGGTGAAGCTCTAATAATATAAAAGAGAGAAGAATGGGGAAGATAAGCTCTGAATGTGACATGATAATAGCCCTATTAACTATTACCCAATTTTTTCCAATTAGCATTCTGTGTTAGTTGAATCTGGACTGTGGATAATATCAAAACCACATTTCAATAATAAAAAAAAAAATTGAAAATTAAATTCAAACTAAAGTTGACTTGATATCGAGAAAAAATCTAGTGAACCTCTTTGGAAACCTCCCTCATTGAATGACATGTGGCAAAATTGGTTTTGAAAGGAAAAAAAAAAAAAAAAAAAGGTACAACTAGTTGCAAAAGGGAAAAAAATGAGGGAAATATGTGATTTGGGTGGAAAAAGATTGTATGGCTAAGAAGATGCCACGTGTCAACTTTAAAATTACATCTTATGGAACAAAATTACTAGGTATGAAAAAAAATTATGTATTTTAGACAAAAGTTACACCGTATGACAAAATTACTGAATATGGATCAATATTACTTGATATAGAATAAAATTTCATAATTTCGATAAATATTACACCGTATGAAAAAATTACCTAATATAGACCCATATGACTTGATATGGAACAAAATAACATAATTTAGACAAATATTACACCGTATGAAAAAATTACCGAATATAGATCCATATTACTTGATATGGAACAAAGTTACATAATTTGGACAAATATTACACCATATGAAAAAATTACCGAATATGGACCCATATTACTTGATATGGAACAAAGTTACATAATTTGGATAAATATTACACCGTATGACAAAATTATAGAATATGAACCAATATTACATGATATGGAACAAAGTTACGTATTTTGGACAAAGTTACACCGTATGACAAAATTACAGAATATGGACCAATATTACATGTTATGGAGCACAGTTATATATTTTGAACAAATATTACA
Source organism: Ochetophila trinervis (assembly GCA_003254975.1). Classification (NCBI taxonomy): domain Eukaryota; kingdom Viridiplantae; phylum Streptophyta; class Magnoliopsida; order Rosales; family Rhamnaceae; genus Ochetophila; species Ochetophila trinervis. The sequence goes on along the minus strand of QANX01002390.1, from coordinate 184,277 downwards.
CCGTATGAAAAAAATTATCCAATATCGACCAATATTACTTGATATGGAATAAAGTTACGTATTTTAGACATATATTACCTAAAATGGAAAAATATTACTAACTATTCTTATTACACCGTAAGATACAACTACCGAATATGGACCAATAACATATTGAAAGGAAGTCAATTTTTAAAGCTTTCCAATGTATTAAATGTAGAGTTAATTATAAATGTATTAAATTATAACATTTTATATTTATTTAAAAAATTTGACCAATAATACGTCATAAATATTAAATTAGTTGATTAGTAAAAACAGTACAATTAATTATCATTGATAAAATATCAAAAAAAAATTTGTTTAAATTATATAATTTTGAACTTAATGTCAACAAAATTTGTAATTGTACTTAATTATAACTCTAAATTGTAAATCAATAATATTAAATATTATTAAATTAATCTACCAAATGATGTGGCAGATAATGTGCCAATATTTAATTGCTTAATTATTTTGATTCACTTATCCATGTAAGATTCACTTATTTATATTTAGGTTATACGAATGTGCTATATTTTAACATGTGTTATTTTCTAAATAAATTAGGGTTCAATTTCATTATGTGTAGCACTACACATTATAAAATGTCAAAATTTGAAATCAATATATTGATGTTTTATATATTATAGAAGTATAATTTTATATTTGCATAAGTATTTTTTGCAAAAAATGAAAATCTATTAATATATATAGTGTTATTATAGTTTAAAAAATTTAATGAAAATATGTATTCATTAAAAGTTAGAACTCCATCTACATTTATTTTTAGATACTACGTTAGCACTATACTTTATTGAAAATCTTGAGTATAGTGCTTATATTTATTGAAATTCTTGAGTGATATTCAATATTTAATTGCAAATGTAAATTTTTTTTTACTGCATATTTGATTTCTCAAATGGTATCAATTTTGAAAAAAATTGTTTATACTACCAACTACTAGCAATGGTAGTTATCCATATATCAATTGGATAGGAAATCAAGTAATCAAGGGTGGTATTTCACTCATTCTAACAACAAATTAATTATCATTGTTACAAAATATATGTTTAACCAAATATTCACTTTAGATGGGATAAATAAGTATTGAACAATTGATAAGCTAAAAACTATTTAGAAAGTACGAAAATGTAAAGCAACTCTATAGGCCAGCATTCTTTGTAGCAAAATAATTATACAATTTTCATTTTTCAAAACAATTAAGCGTCCAAATGTATATTGTAAAAACAATTTATGCAGGTGAGCCTATCATTTCATATGGTCTCTCACAGTATTATGGTTAAAGCAATGTTGGTTCACCTGAATCTCACATTACTCTCAACGTACATTTAAGGTAACAAAAGTACATGAGAAGGGTAAGGAAAATGGCCATGTGAGGGCCCTCAATCTATGGAGGTGGCCGTGTCGTAGGATCCACTGCCGCCCAAAATCGTTGCAGTTGCTCTACTTGTTGCTCCAATTGAGTCTTCATCAAAGCTTGCCGCTCAACCATCATACTTTGACCCGCAACCAGACTAGCACACATGGCCTCAATGAGTTGAAAGGACTCCTTGACAGAGAATGCGGAAGAAGAAGGGCCCTCTGGCAGTGGGAAAGAGTCACTCAGACCCTTTGCTTTAGCAGGGATCGCCACAGAATCCTCACCAATCCCATGGAAGCGATGTCTCAGTTTCATCCATCTATCCTGCACCTTAAGAAACCCGTGACGACTGAGAGTTGCATCAGTAATCACATCAGCAGTTCAAGTCATGAGCACATCTTTGCAAGATAAATCCACTTGAAAATGATCAAAAACCTTCATCAACAAAAGTGGATAAGGCAAAGACTTGTTTAGCCGGTGAACTTTCACAGTTTGCCGCATCTGTGGGAGAATGAAGAAACCTAGAGATACTCCAAGAACACCTTGCAGACCATTCAACATCTTATCTAAGAAATAGAAGTCCATAATTTGGACCTCATTCAAATTACTTGCTCGCGGAATAACATTGGCACTATACAAATGAATTAATTCCCTCTGACGAATTCTCAAATTGGCAGTGCTATTAACCGCTTTGTAGGATGAAGTACCATGTTTGGGCGCGCGTGGAGTCTCCGTGTAAGACAAACGTGTGGTAGCTTCCCGTAGCACAAACTGGGGATCAGCTTTAACACGATCCTTAACTATTACAAAATCAGGACCCTCATCACTGACCCCCAAAATAGAGGCAAGAAATGGCCGAATCAGATGAATCTGTCGACCCTTTACATAAGAAGTAATCGTTTCACTGCTAGGGTTGTCTTTTCCTTCTATGTTGGCATAAAATTCCAATACTAATTTAGGATAGTATGCCTTTGGTAATTGAAGTATGCCGCCCCACCCTACTGATTCAAAAGCATCGGTCAAATTGAGAAGAGAATCAATCACAGCACTAATGGATTTTTCAACAACAAGGGAATTACGTTTCCTTTGTTCACACCACCTAGCATTAGTGCAAGAAGTGAAACGTGATGCTCTAGATTCAATAACAGGCATTTCCGTCTCATCCACTCGCCGTCAAGATCCTCGAGATGAAAATGGAGTAGAGGGCCGGGATTTAGGTCTAGATGATGCATGCATATGGGTGGTATCAACATTGATATCGAACTTATGAGCATCACCACGAGGTTTTCCAGTTCGTCCCATGACTCCCAACAACCAATATCTCTCACACTCAATCAAATCGGGTAGCACAATTACTAATACCAGCATACCCACCCTCTGCACACTACAAAATAGAGAGTGCTGATTGATATTCCAATAGTTTTAAATCTACATACCAACTTTACTCGAGGAAAAAACATACCTGCATTAAATTGCTTGTGAGCAAAGTCAATATCTTCCTTCGGTATAGACGCTTGAACACTGCAGTCAAACATAAATTTTTAAATCACACCAATCCGCATTTATTCACAAAAACCATACTCAAGCATTTGGGGGCATAATCAAGACCTTTTACTGTAAAAGACTTCCATAAACATGTGCTCAACGAAGTAACTGAACTCAAGAAAACCCAAGCTCCACACTATTTTGATGCAATGCAAATGCTTTACACATCCCATGACCCCAATTTACTTTTTTCAGGACTATTAGTTCTTCAGAAGGAAAATAAGCAATGTCAACATTCAAGAAACCAGACTCAGCCACAGTCATCCACAATTAAGGTGTCAATTGCGTACTTTTTATTTGCGAATAAAATTTCCTACATTTAATAATGGTAAACACTTGTCTTAATTGTTTTAAAGTTGGTTGTAGTTAGAATTTCAAATTCTGCATTTAGTATTTAAAACTAACATTACATTTTCAATTTTCAACAATATTTGGCAAAAAAAAAAAAAAAAGAGGTGCAGCTTGNAAAAAAAAAAAAAAAAAAAAGAGGTGCAGCTTGGAAAGCTGAAGATGAAAATATATTTGATGATGAAATTAACAAGAGGTGCAGCTTATAACGTGTCCGTATCTCTTGGTCTTTGGCGAGATAGAGGCACGACCAACACCATTGTTGTCTTTGCCTTTGTCTGCGAAAGAAATGTTCTTTTAAAAAAAATTACTTGAAATATGAAATATAAGTAGCCCAATATCACAAGTACCCCAAATTGTGCACAGTTGAAAAAGAAACCAGATATACAAAATGAAATATGGAACCTTAAACTACATTTTTTTTATAGATCAATTTGTGAAATTACCTTAAAATTTTTTACTCATTCTTGAAAAACAAGAAGGGGCTGAGTGGGTTGCTTGATGATATTGGCTGGTCTTGGTCACTTTATGGATGGGCAACAGTGGCGGTCACAATTCAAGCATCTCTGAACTTTGTTTAAAGGTATGCAGGTGGAGGAGTAGGGGAGGGGGGACGCCTGATATGAAGTAGACTTTAGAGGAAGGTTCGGGTGGGCTGAAATTGTTAATGCTTTGGTGGAATGTGGTCGGGTTTCATGGGTGGTTTGGGTGGGTAAATGGGTTTGGGTAGTAATTGTCATGTTTTAATATTGTTTTTTTGTATTGTTTTTTCTGCTCATGGGGGGCAGAGACAGCCAGGCGCCATGGCAGGCGCCTGGCCTGCCCCTAAATTATTATTATTATTATTATTATTATTATTATTATTATTATTATTTTTATTTTCTGTTTTGGCCCATCAGGGGCAGAGTCCCCCAGCTAGTAAGCCAGCACCATGGCAGTTACCTAGTCATAATCTTGTCCTTTCCATTTATTTTTGTACATTTCAATGAGAAATATCAATAGTAAAGTAAAATGAACTATTTCATTTAAAAAAAATCTTGTTCCAAAACACACCATAATGTAATGTTCATTTCAGTACTAAGTAATAGTATGTTTGGGACTAATAATGCATCACATTTTTGACTTTACAAAGGTCATCCATTGATGCACATTATACCAATTACTATTGCTACAATTGTGCAACAAATACCAAAAATATTCTATATATACAATGTTTCGTGGGGCAACTCAAAATCATCATGGCATACTTCATAAGTCACGTTATCTTTTGTCGAATCACATAGTTGCACGTATTTGTCGTACTCCCTCTTAGCTTATTTCAACAGTGAATAAGACTTGTACATATTCCTCTTCCACCCATTAACTTATTGATGACATTGAGGCCATGAGTGAAATATTCCTTGTTTGCGGCCTCTAAAAACAACGTACACTCTTTTACCAACCATATTCACTGCCATAGCAATTAATATTGTTATGTAAATTATTTGGTCTTTATTATAGACTTTATTTTTAAAAGGAAGGAGATTGAACGGGCTAAAATTGCTATAAAACCAAAAAGTAAATTTAACATCTTGTCACAATTGCTAAATAAGACATAACGTCCATACTACTCAAAATTAATGTAACAGATGCCAATTAAATTCAAAACAGAGGTGAACTACTGCATTTCAACCTACCCCCTCCCTCAATTAAATGCAACATTAAATTTATGCTTATTGTTCTCTATTGTGATTGTACTTGTGTATTTTGAGGACTTTGCCCAATTAAACCAGACACATGTACTTGTTCTTGTATGAAAGTTTGCATTTATTTTGCTTTTAACAACAAGATAAAGCTGAAGATACAGAGCCAAAGTTTTGAAGGATCGGCTCAACAGATATCCAAGTAAATAAACATTCTCATGCAGACATTAACACAAAAAAATTGAAAAAAATAGTTTTCCTCAATAAAGATAGGTAGCAGTTATTTGGTCTAAAATCTAAAAAACTTCCCAGTTGGATATATTTGAAAAACTTTATTTTCAGAAATTGATGTCAAATTTAATAAATTTTTTGACTAAAGCAAATATTCATGGCTGACTAAATACCAGTAAGATGAAACTCTTAGTTGTGACTGTAATTTCTTTTATTTTTTTAACCAAACTAAAAAATGAAAATGTTTTGCTTACTTATTTGGTCAGATTCAATTTTTCATATATTGAAGAAAAAAAAAACACAAAAATTCGATTAAAACACAAATATTGGGAAAACTGGGTAGAAAGATAATACATAGCTGAAGAGAGAGTGTGATGGGTCCTGAATCTCAATTCCTTAGATCAAAATAAGAAACCTGCAATTAGATTATAAAGAAAGAAATTGAAAAACTGGGTAGAAAGAAAATAAATGGCTGGAGATAGTGATGATCTAATAAGATGTCGGTCAAGGTAAAGCTTATGCTTCTTTTTGACATGTGGGTAGTAATGGTCAGCTTTAGAAGATAAAGCTAAATTTGGGCCAGCTGGAAATTTCAAATTTGACAACTTTTGAATGGCAACAATTTGAATTTCACCAAGTTGAAATTCAAATATTCAGCCAACACAATTTCAAAATTTGACCAATTTTGAATGGCACCAATATCAATAGTAAAGTTGAAATTCAAATATTCGGCCAACACAATTTCAAATTTCACCAATTTTGAATGGCACCAATTTGAATTTCAGAAATTTTAATCGCAGCACATTTTTAATATTTTTCCCCTTATTTGCATTAGCAAAACTAACATTAACTGGGCAATTACTGAAGTTACTTTTGTCCATATTTGGTTACCCATATTATTTTTTTACTTTTGTTACAAATTTTTTTCATCTGTGCTTAATTGGATTTGGTCATGTATGAAAGTATACTTGCAATAATTGTGTTTAGTCTATAAGGACCAATTATATTGCAAATTAAAAAATTACAGCTTTTGTGTACATAATAATATCGTATGTGATTTTCATATGTGTGATTTTAATGGAAGGTGAAATATTTCAGGTTCAATGGCTGACTCCCAGGGCAATTCATATCCAACTCACTGCAATACAAGAGAAGCAAATAAAATGTATACAAATTTGAAACTATATATGTCATTAACTACCAACGATATGATTGGCGAAGAGTTTAATAATCTTGAGGAAGCAATTGTTTCTATAAAACATACTCGAACATAGTTGGTTTTGGTATACGTAGATTCCACATGAAGAAATATACCAACGGTGAGATACGAAAACGTGTATGGGTTTATGCCAAATAAGGGTATAGAAATTTAATTTGGTCTGACAACTTTAATTGAAAACATGAAGCAAAGGCAATAACTTGAGAAGGGTGCAAGACTACATTCGGCGTGGTTAAGAATTGTGTGACCGGTAAATGTAAAGTATCTAAATTTGTCACAGAACATTCCCATCCTCTACTCTCGATGCATGAGACACATTGTCTTCGTTCTAATTGGTCTGTTGATGGAGCTTGTTTGACCCAAGCTACTATTCTGCACACTGTCAGAATTGGGATGAGTAAAATAATGGACTACATGGTTGACCAGTCGGGTGGATTTGAACATGTGGATTCCAGCTCACTGATTTGTGTAACCATTTCATGAGAGAAGGAAACGTCAGCATATACGTCACTGATTCAGAGACTTTGATTGCACAGTTTATGACAAAGGGGAAAATGATGCCGATTTATATTTCAGGTACACAGTAGATTCTGAAATGCATCTATGCAACTTTTTCTAGTTAGACTTGATCAGACGTTTCGATTACAGTGTTTTCGGCAATGTAGTGGCATTGATGCAACATACAAAACTAATGCTTATGGAAAGCCTATTGTAATTTTAGTAGGTGTGAACCATCACTATCATACATTAATTTTTGGTCTGGCATTGATCGGAGACGAAACAATGGATACATACACATGGTTGCTAAAACCATTTTCTGACACAATGAATAATAAGCAGCCTCTATCAGTTGTCACGGATGGAGACAAAGCAATGCAGAAGGACATTTTGGTTGTTTTTCCCAGAAGTAACCACCGGTTATGCACTTGACATTTAGAGAGGAATGCTCAAGCAAATTTGCACAATGTGGATGTTGTGAGGGCATTCACAAGTCTTATGGTCAGTGAGTACAGTTTGTCAGATTTTGAACTCTGGTGGAAGCACATGGTGGACCAGTTCGGCCTTCATAGTAATGCGTGGCTGCAAATGATGCATGAAACAAGAGAGCTTTGGGTAGAAACATTCATGAAAGGATATTTTTTTTGTCGGCATGCGTAGCACACAACGATGCAAAAGCATCAATGCTATACAACAAGGGTCGTCATAAGCTATATCAATTCATAATTGCTATTGATATGGCTATTTCAAGAATGTAGAATAAAGAGGTCACAAATGATGTTGCCACCAAATACAGCTCTCTAGTCCTAAGTACGCATATCCAGGCTATTGTAAAGAATGCCTCTAAAGTGTACACTAACAGTTTTAAGATGGTCAGGGTACAGATGATGGAGCAGGGGGGACTTAACATGATTGACTACATGAAATACAGAGATAAGCGTATATACACAGTCACAAAGTTCATGGATCTTGAAGTGAGTTGGTTGGTTGTGTACGATTACAACCATGACCACATAAAATGCTCATGCAAACTTTTCAATGGCATTGGAATTTCTTGTAGTCACGCATTCATTGTGATGAAACAAGAGAATCTCTGAACCATTTCAGAGTTGCTAATTCTGAAAAAGTGGACAAAAGATGCAAAGATCGGGATCAATTGTAATGTTCAAGTGCATGACTCGTCCGACAACATGGCATCGTCCATTAGGTATGGAGCATTGGTTGCCCATTGTAGCAAAGTTTTCCTTTATCAGTCAAAGACAGAACAAGGTTACAGGGAGGCAACCGAAGACATAACACGTTCAAGAATTGGCATTAGTTCTTGACCTAACAGAGTTGGGTATGAGAGATAGGAAAGGTAAAAGACAGATTATACAGGATCTGGTGGTTGCCAAAACTAAAGGAGGCGTTTCGGGGGGAACCAAGGAGTCGAAAGAAAGACGATGTCGTTTGTGCAAGAAACCAGGCCACACGAAGAGAACATGTGCTCAACACTTTTCTTCACATAATAAACATGCTTCAGATGAAAGGGAGAGTGAGATTGCCCTTGAATCTTCCGATACAATAAACTTTATGAACAATATTGATTTCAATAACATTGCAAGTCAAGATAGTCAAACTATTGACATTAGTCCCCTTAACACTATCCCTTCCCAACATTATAATAATGCCCCCCTTATATGACCAATAGGCAACGACCATGGTGTTTTCCAGGTATACATTCAAAAAATTGAAGTCTCAAATTTTTTTTTGAAGAGGGCACATATCGGTGCACAAATGGTCTGGCATGTACAAAAAGTAAATATATAGAATTTGTAGCATCTGTAAAATTATCTAATTACTTATCAGAGGTCACAAAGAATAAAATATTTCTTAATAGGTGAATTTTTTTTGTTTTAGGTATGTAGTAGTACTGCATAGGCAACCACCGAGAATGAAGTGGCCCATCCATGTCAAAATTGTCAAAAAGTTCAGGAAAAATTGGAAAGTAAATGAACTGAAATTTTGTAGTTGGCGTTATTAGAGGCAAAAGAAAATCTTCGAATGGCGCCTCGGTATCTATTTTGTTTTGTGAATTTTGGCAGTTTATTTGAATTGTGGATTGCTAAGATGTGCATATGAAGATTGCTTAAGCTGAAAATTATATTATTTTTCTTCACCTCGGCCATCAGGAGTAGAGCCCCCTAGGCGGTAAGCCAGGCGCCATGGTAGGTGCATGGTCCACATAGTAATTTTTTTTGTTGTTTTTTGGCCATTAGGTGTAGAGGCCTCTAGGCCTTAAGCCAAGCACTATGGTAGGCACCTGGTTTACAATTTTTTTTCCTTGTTGTTTTTCAGCCATCAGGGGCAGAGGCCCCTAGGCTTTAAGCTAGGAGCCATGGCAGGCACTTGGTGTTCCAATTTCTATTTGTTTGTTGTTTTTTGGCCATCAGGAGTAGAGGCCCCCAGGAAGTCAGACAAGTGCCACATTAGGCATTTGGTCTGCCATGTGCAACAATTTTTTTAAATCTTCCATACAATGTTATTTTTCTTTTAAGCTATCAGGGGCAGAGCTCCCCAAGTGGTAAGGCAGGCGGCCTTCAAAAAACAACCAGTTTTTTTACTTGTTACAAGACATTGTAGCTCGCAACCAAAGACGAATGTCTGATTCACTTGTAATAATTAATTTCACTTACACATCCAAATAAAAAAAAGAAGAAAAATTGGTCTCTTATCAATTTCACTTGTAATTAACAATCCTTTTCAGTTGTTTGATTTTGGATGTAAAAGACACTGCTAATATGAAACTATTTTTCATATTTTGATTGAATTTATTCAATTTATTGGATGAAATGCTTGATGATAGATAGTTGATTGAACCTTCTGTAGATAATATAGAGTTTAAAATTTTATTTACAAAAGTAAAAATTAGGGCTATCACAATATTTTAATTTTGTAAATTAAAAGTTACAACTAAAAAATTTAATAATTATAAGGGAAGCAGAGATGATTGTGGCAGACAAAATCCTGACACGGGACACATTAATTCCTTACACCCATGCTAAAGCACTAACCAAATAAATCACAACGATTAGGAACCAAACTCCGATGTTTGAATTATGGATTGCTGAGATGTGCATATCAAGATTTTCCCATGCAAAGTGCACAATTATAGCCTAGAATTGTCATGATTGAAGTTGAGCTTTAAAAATTCAAAAGAAGTAAATTTTTAAAGCTTTCCATTAACATTTTGAACAACAACCTCTCCGGTCCTAAGGTAAATAAAATTGATGCTTATTGTTTTAATAAGCCTTTGGTACTTGAGTTTTTAGGCCCAATTTGACACCCATGGGGCTGGTGTCATTGAAACTGTTTCCATTTTGATTTTCCTCGCCTCTACACCAGTGCCTTCTTATTTTTTGGATGCAGTGTATCAGCACGGCCCCCTGAACCTGAGAAATGCGCTTGCAGTATTTGGATCAATTGGTCGATAGCTTACCAATGATAACCCAAAATCAAATGACTCCACATACTTGACAACGTAAAGACCACAATCAAACCCATTAAATTGAGTGGAAGCATTGTTCGGTTTACGTATGGACTGTGATTGAAATAAAGATATGCATTGGTACACTCCCATGACTTCTTCAGCCAGGATAATATCTAGTGCCTTCAACTAAATTAGCACATAAACCAAATTTGGTTAAAAATGACAAAAACAAATGGCCATTGCCAGTTTCAACCACATGCCTTCAATTTTTCAATATAACAATACCTACTGCATTGCATATGCGGATTTATAAAGAGTATTTCATCGCTAGGGGAAAAACGAATAAGCAATATCATAGATTATGGCATTTCATTATTGAATAAATCACATACTGATAGGCATAAAATGTTAATGTTTTTATGTCACTTTTTATATTGAATTCTAGCTAGTTTAACATTAATTTTTAATGAAAAGTACTTAATTACAATATTTTTCTATTTTCAGTAAAAGAAAGACTAAAACTGGAATTGCTGTATTTTTGCACACCCTTTATTGAGAAAATCATATATGGAGCTACACTTTGAGGTTTTATACGATTCTAGTTGAAAATGATTCCTGATTCACTAGGCTTCAATGATGTAAAGTTTCATTCCAATGATTTACAAAATCAACATTTCCAACAGTTGCAACATATTTACACCATCTCTGGGAAATTAGAGTTTGAGTGTCTTCCCGATGTCCAATTTGTGAAAACAAGATATGTCTGGAAATATAAGATATAGACCTGACATTTGAAACCAGAATTAGTGCATTCGGAGTTTATTTGGTCATCCAAAGTGTGCTTGGAATATGCTGACGGTCATTGAAGATATAAAAGGAAAGTATTTTGGCTTACTAGGATGATATTGAAGTCATAATCCTTATTATCTTAAAACCTTTAGAATAAATGGTGAAGTCATAATCCTAATTAATGCATTAGGGCTAAATAAGAGTAATAATAGTGAAGTCATAATCCTTATTTTCTTAAAACCTTTAGAATATTTATTTGCTGCCTTTCTTTAATTTTTATTATTACTTACTCAACAACAAACTTTCAAACAATTCTCTTTCAAACAAGTTTAATTTACAATTGATTTAAATTTACTATTAGAGACACTTATGGGATCGATATCGGTTTTCTTTTTAAAGGAATCCACTTTATTACTTGTTGATTCGTGCACTTGTGAGTTAATCTAAAATATACGACAACACATACAACAACCAAAAGTAAGAAATGGATTTTTCCAATATAGTAAAAGCGCAAAATGCCAGAAAAAGTATAACTTACAATTAGAACAGCTGCAGCCCTGCGCCTACGGTTGGTCATGGCACTTGGTAAAGAATCCTAGATCTCATAGAATTTGTCTTTCACGAACACAACAATTAGGAACTAGTGAGAATTATTATCATTCATTGGGATGTAAATCTGGAAAATAAAAGTTCACAAAAAATCAATAAAACACCAATGTAATGGGTACAAATATGGACATTCAATTACATTTAATGTTTCCCATAAAGTGAATTAAAAACACAATTATATGTCAAGCACGATTCTGTGCATCTAAGTGGGTCTTTCATGAACCTTTTCACAAAATTCAAGCTTCCCACGAAATTTGTCGATGAATTTCCAATGGTCTACAAATGTTTGAATTTCCTCACGATTACAGTTTTTAAATTGTACTTTTTGCTGTACAAGTTGTAACACAGAAAACTATAAAAAATTTAACTGTTCGTGAAACCTTTGGACAATCAAAAGCATATGTGAAAATGTATTAAAAATTACATACCTAAAATGCCGGGGTTACAAACAACCGATTGGTTTCTTTGGCATTGTGCTTGGCTCTTTCACGAAATGTTAAAGCTTCCATGACTAGATCAATTTTCTAAACATAATAAAACCATATGATCTTTAGAAGTGTATTAACCAAAACCAAAGACAATGGTTTTTAGTTGCAGTAATGAAATAACAGCAAAAAAAATACATACACTGGTTTTGAAACATTCTTGGGGCACTAAACAGAGGATATTAGCTCGAGTATAGTATAGATACTCCGTTTGAACAAGGATCTCGCTGCAAAAACACAAATACAACCCAAAAACAAGTAAGTGTAAGGATGGAAAATCGGTGCTCAACTGAACCCCAACCATTAATGTTTTAAGAACCCCGTTAGTCCGGCAATCATGAAAAATGCATACCTTTTGTCGAGACTTTTATAAAAACAATATTGTATGATATTTAACTGCAAGACTGGAAGATCATTGTGAACATTATATAGGCCAACCTAGATAAGATGCCCCTAACCAGTGGCACGCTAGACAACAAAAAGCCATCACAGATTATGACATTTCATACACATACAACTCCACAAGTTCACTAAATTTAAAGAGGTTACTGAGAATTGACAAACGTCACTGCGGGCCAGGCTAGAAGCCAGAGCACTCAAATGGCGGCCAAATTGGCCATATTGGTCTCCAAATGACGAATAATCATTTGGAACCAAATCAACCGCCTTTGCATTCTTGTGGTCTTCGGAGTCAGTTGAGATGGCTTGTATGGCCCGAGGAGTAGAATCGTTAGGTAGGGGAGTCTGCTTGCTGGGAGGAGGGGGAGACCATGCCTTCAAATCAGAAGGACCTTCACTGTGGGATGCATGTGCTTTTCCTTTGTCTTCTCCCATCGGAGTGTCTAGGACTAAGGATTCCTTTAACGCAGCAATGGACTTGGCTAAAACAGCTATATTGTTTTGCACTGCTTTGTCCAGAGTTGCAAGCTCATCCTTTACCTCTTTTTTGAAGGAAAAGATCACTCTGCTCATTGCTACCACCTTCTGGGTTAGCGTAGTGATTTTGTGAGAAACGTCCATGGTAGATTGGCTATGCGATGGAATCTTGACGGTTACGTCAATTGTTTGTGGCCGGGAAGATTGGCCTCCATCGTGTTATGCCTCTTCAGCACACTACAAAATAAATGGAAATGATGGAAACTCAAAGCATAAATATCAATAAATAAAGAGACCAAAATTTGAGAAACAATTAGTTTACGAGGCATCAATTTACCTAAGGGTCATAATTTTTCAGCAACGATTTATGCAACTTCCTGAATTTCTTTGTCTCTGCTTCACCCCATGCACACACCGCATGTATGGTTCGTGGAACTATCTATTTTCCCACCCAGGCGATGTCCATGTAAAACAACTAGCAAGCCAATGAAACGAAGTAAGTAAGCAAGAAAATTAATTTTACAATAGGCAACTTTAATTTGAAAGATATGTATTTTAAATGATCTTATTACCTGAAGGACCAGCAAACAACTATAAATGTACTGTGGATTCGAATTCTTGTACTTTCGGATCCTTGCAGACAGACGGTTGAAAGTCCAAGTCGCCAATTTTTTCCCTTTAATATAGCTGGCACTATGCATTTGACTCAGGTCTTTAGTGGGTATGTAGACGGAAGAGGTGGGACTCAAGATCATCCCCATCAAGAACAGAGTGAAGATCACTATAAAATCGTCCCTGGTTGCCTCTTTGTTCGACAATACCTGGTGCAGGGCATCAATGGGAAGGTGTCCGTGACCCAACTTGTATTTGGCCTTTAGCTTATCCAACGCATCCTTGCCTTCAGAATTCTCGATGGCGCTTCCATCGTTCGGCAAGCCCATCATCCTCTCAACAGATTTTGGACTGATAGTGTGGACTGTCCCATGAAAATCTAACTGTAGCCGAAATGATCCACCAACCACATCACCAGTGACTTATCAATTGGAGCTAGTTTACGCCTGATTAGGGATCCAAACCCTAATTCTTCCACCGTCATATTCTCAGTGTCGGTGAAATCATTAGCTACACCCTATAGATGCTCAAGGCTGCATCTAGTCACGAATGTGCTGCTGCCATTGCTTTCACCTCTGAACTGCATTTTATCTTCATTGTCAAGGCCTTTCCACTTTGTACCAAGCTCTTCATAGCTTGAAACATATATCAATAATAAAAATTACTTGAAAATTTACACATATACCTAAACAAATAACAACGACAGAATATTTGGTTACCTCTTTGGTGATTTTTATTTTTATTTTTGTAGCAGCGTCCCGCTTTCACTCTTCCTGCAATAAAAGATGATCAACAGTAACAAATAATAAATAATGTTAGTTTCCAAACACTAAATGTGCCGTGATGCTTTAAATTGTTAATGGACAATTTAAGACTATGTAAGTACACAAATACTCACAAGTAATTAAACAAGGCATTTGATTTACGCTTTCCACTTCATTTTCTTTTAGACTGGCCTGCAACAGATGCGTCTGCCACGCTGCAGAGGTCACTAGATGACTGCTTAATGAAACAGCCAACAGGGTTAATAAATTTGGCATTCAATAATTCACCCAACCCAAAACAATTCAATTAGAAAGTAGTGTTATCCACAGTAGGAACTGTGGGATGGGTCATAATTAACTTTGGAACAGTGAAAAATGTACCATGATGCTGAGGGAAATGTCAGACTCAGAAAAACACAAAGTGGCAGATCAAATACATTCAATTTAAAAACCTTCAAAATGCAAAAAACTACAAATTATACAAGGAATATATACATTTGTGTTCATAATTCTATTATATTATATGCTCTTCATGAGTGAAATTTCCAATGATTATTATTCTTCAATGTAAAAAAATTGCGAGCGTTATACTTAAGAAGAAAAATGACAAAATCTAAGGCTACCATAGAACAACTCTTTCAGATTTAATATTTGCATAATCCAAATATTCCCCATAATAATAAAACAACTCATTCAGATGCTTCAATCATAAAATCCCCAATTTCAATTATTCTTTTTTTTAAATGTAAAACAAATTAACAACAAATAAATTCCCAACAACTAAATCATCGAATCCCTATACTATAATTCTCAAACTATTACATTCTTATTCATTGTTTTACTTTTCACTCAAAAAATAAGCAAATACTAATGAGTTTTGTAGATTTTTCCATCAAATATTCATATATTTGATTTTTTTAGTACAATGGCTATTAATCCACAACTCAAAACCTATGCAACATACGAAAATTTCAATTAATCGATTTCATCAGAAAAATTACAGAATTTCAAATAATAAAAAATAATTAATATGTAATACAAACTTTCAATTGCTTTAATATATTAAATCTTGATCCCAAACCCAATTGATAAAAAAATAACATCAAAATAACTGTTTGTTTCTACTATGCAAATGCAATTACTACCTTCTGTACTGGTCTAATAAAAAAAATTAATTCAAAACATATAACAAAAATTAAGCTCAAGTAATTAAAATGGAATAATTAAAGGTTTCACCTTCCTCGTAGATGTGCCTAAACCCAAAACCATTATAAATACAAATACAAATGTCAACCATATATAAATTGACACTTTACCTCCATGCTAATAGATTTATAATACAAGAAGGCATAAAGGCTTGAAATAATCCCTAACTAATGGCATAAAATAGAATGCCATTTGGACCTCTTAATAGTGATTATGAAACTTCGATCAAAGGTTTTATAACTACGTCAACCTTTCTTTGGAAAAAATTTATAAAAAAAAAGATTCATAAAGATGAAAACAAATGGAGTGTCCATCCACATATTGGCATTATAATATTGCTAAAGCATC
Organism: Ochetophila trinervis; assembly: GCA_003254975.1. NCBI lineage: Eukaryota > Viridiplantae > Streptophyta > Magnoliopsida > Rosales > Rhamnaceae > Ochetophila > Ochetophila trinervis. The sequence continues at coordinate 168,194 of QANX01002390.1, read as the reverse complement.
CGATGATAACAAAACCTTTGTCAGACCCACTGTTATTAGTTTCATGTATTAATTTTGTTTCTTATTCCTACAAACGAGCTATAGCTGCCTTTGAGACCAACATTTAAATGTGGGGGAGTAATGGGTTTTAAGCAGAAAGCTGATGAGACCCAAGTTCCTACTAAACTCATTTCTAAAAAATTGATTCCTAGGAAATTTGTTACTTGATATATATTTCCCTCAAAATTTTGACATTTTCCAATAGGGGAAACAGAGAAAATTGCTCAAACTAACTACTAAATAAATGATTATATATATCCACTTGGAAATTATAGCAATAATGAAGGCAAAAGCTGGTGTGAGATTAGATATTGCTGTGGCTAAAGTGAGAGAGCTTAGTTCTTGTCCAACATTCTTTAGTAACTGACAAGCACAACCATACATAATTTTCATAAATCCAATTAGTTTTCAACAAGTAAACAACAACACCAAAAAGCAAAAACCAAGTTGTTTAATTTCAACACACAATAAATTGAGATTTTTACCCACTAATTAATTTTCAATAAAAGAAAAATCTACATACTTTAGTAATTGAGAAGCACAACTATACATAATTTTCACAGATGCAATTAGTTTTCAACAAGTAAATAGCAACACCAGAAATAGATTTTTAGACACTAATTAATTTTCAAAAGAAGAAAAATCTACCTGAGCAAGCCAATATTCTTTAACTCACCGAAGACTTTCGAGTATTGAAAATCTCAAAAATCCCATGGGTTCCCAATTTTGAAGGAATCACTGCAAAAAAAAAAAATTAAACATTTGACGGTTATTTCTTAGGGGAATTTTACAAAGGAGGACACCGAGATGAAGAAATTACCTCAGCGAAAAGGGCAACCTTGCTATTTTGTTTGAGACCAGAGGAGGAATGACGACCTTTAGGAGCAAACTCGTGCTTAGACGTGGAGGAGAAACGGCGGTGTTACATTTTGTAAGCTAGTAAGAGCATGATGGATGCGGAGGGAGGAAGAAGGATAAGAGGTGGGGGGGGAGCGAGTAGATTTGGAAATTACCTCAGTAAAAAGGGAAACCTTGCTATTTGTTAGAGATCAGCTGAGGAATGGCAACCTTCAGGGGAAAACTCGAACTTAAACAGGGAGGAGAAACAACAATGTTACATATATGCAGTGGGGAAGAACATCACGGATGCGGAAGGAGGAAGAAGAACATGGATGGGTAGAGGGAGGAAAACATTGAGACTTTTGATTTTTGAAATTTTAGATTTTGAAATTAGGGCAGATGATTAGGCAAATATTTAGAGGGTGTAATCAGGTATTCATAATAAATTGGGGTTAAATTCGTAAATGAAAAAATTAAATTTTTTTTTTCAAAACCCTTGACCGAAATTATTGATTACCAATTGCATTTCAACATGGGTTTCATGGTGGAGACCCCTCATGGGTTTCACTTGAGTCAATCCCTAATATTGAAGGAATTATATGACGAAAGCCAAAATGATTGATTGAATAAAATATATAATAGATAATATTTTATCACCCATTAAGATTTTGTCTGTCTAGAAATACTCTGTTAAAACACATTTTGCCTTTGGAGATTAAAAAGAAATATATTTAGTACTATAAACCCTAGCATCCTAGAGTTTCCACTAACACCATGAGCTTAACTAATGAGATCCTTCTTGTGTCTAAATAACCATATAAACTAGCTTTGTCATAAGTTAAGCTAGTCTGGGGATTCTACATTCATTACTAATAAAGGCTCCTGATTAATGGATTACCTTGCTCCTAGAACACAAATCTAAAAATCTCATTCTTGCTCTAAAGCAAGCATATAACAATGATCCAATTTGGTGCTACTCCACTAAAAGTTCAAATTTGAACTCCATGATTAATAATGCATGTATTAAATGTATGTTTTCTTTGTTAAATATCACAGCTAAGTGATAATATTGTATGGCAATTAATTAATTAATTATTCTTTCGATATATCCATTTATCTAACGGATCCATTGCATTGGCCATTCACTTTTTATGTCCGAGAACTGAAACATATCAAGAAGATATTTCATACAAATTTCATTTTGTATATTTCATAAATGTCGATAATCAAATAATTATATTCCCAAATGTTGAAACACTTTTTATAAATTAAAGAACAAGAATTAGTTTCTCACCTATTTTTAATATACTCAGATTTAAGACAAATAACAGAATCAATACTGCCTGAGATTTAATTCTTTTTTTATAGAAATTTATCCTAATTAATTTCTCTTAATTCCCTCAAAATGAACTTAATTCATTCAAATCTTTTATAATATTCAAGAGAGATTATTTTAAAAAATATTGTGGTCTAAATTTATCAATTGTGAGATAATTTGTTAATTATGAAAATCTATGATCATATGTCCTATGGGTGTACTCATATGATTATATACAACATAATTAATATGGTCATTAGACATAAAATATAGTTGCACAAACATTTGAAATATACCTCATAATATTAGAAACGGAAGCTATAATAACAATTAGTCTTGCTCTTGAAGCACAATTGTAATATATTCATACTTACTCTAAAGTAAGCATGGTACCCTCCTCAGACCCATACGATCTACATGCTTTTTGAATACTCGTTGAAGTTGAGCCTTAGTAAAAGAGTTTGCTAAGTTTTCCTTAAATGCTATTTTAGCAACTACTGTATCTCATTTCTTGAATAAATGATGGATCAAGAGGTACTTCCTTGCTATATGTTTATGCTTATTGTGATACCTAGGTTCTTTGGAGTGCGCTACAACTCCACTGTTGTCTTGTGTAAAGGGTAATGGGTCGATTTGCACTTGGTATCACCTCAAGGACAATAAGGAGTTTCTTAAGCCACACAATTTCCTTTGCAACTTAAAATGGAGCAACATATGCAGCTTCCTTGGTGGATTTAGTAGCACAAGCCTGTTTAATGCTTCTCTAGTCAAGGTAAACACATAAGTTGATGTTGATTTACTAAAGTAAATATCCCTTTGGAAATCTGAGTCTGTATAAACCAAGGGTTTTTAGACTCCCACTGAAATATACCAACATATAATCTTTTGTTTTTTTAGATACTTGAGTATATGCTTCATTGTAGCCCAATGTTCCTCTTAAGGGTTTGATTGGTACATGCTCACCATTTCCCACTACATAGCATATATATGGCCTAATAAAAATAGGATATATGAGACTACCAATTGCCAAAGAAAAAGGTCTATTACTCATGCATTCTTTCTCCTCGGGAGTTCTTGGAAATTACTCCTTAGAAAAATAAATTTCATGTCTGAAATGTATGATTCACTTTTTGGATTTCTTGAAGTCGAACCTAGCTATTATATTATCAATTTAGGAACTTTGGGATAGAGCTAACATCTTATTTTTCCAGTTCCACAAAAGTTTGATTTCTATAATATAGTTAGTTTCACCCATGTCATTCATATCAAATTGCTCTTTCAAGTAGCTCTCTATGCCTGAAAACACATTCACATTGTTTTCGAGTAGCAGGATATCATCTATGTAACGAACTAGAAATACTACTATTGCACCTTGAATATTTTTATACACATATGGTTCATCAGGATTTTTTCAAAACCAAATATATTTATGGCTTGATCAACCTGATTCTTTATGAACTAGATGCTTGCTTAAGTCTATAAATTGACCCACAAAACTTGCAAACCATGTGTTCTTGTCCTTTGGCCATAAACCATTATTTTTAATGGATGTCCTTTTTTAGAACACCATTAAGAAAAACAATTTTGATACCCATCTGCCAAATTTTATAATTGAGAGCTGCCACTACGGCGAAGAGAATCCAAACAGATTTAAACATGTTTATCTGTAACACCACACTCTCTCTCCAACCAATATTGTCTCCAATTTAGCCACCGCACTTCAGACGGTATGGAGTTTTTGGTCAGACTTCCCAGGGGGTCACCCACAAGAATGCTCCCACTGGAGCACGCTTAACCCCAGAGTTCTTCCAACTCTGAAGCCAAACGCTCTGAAAAGGCCTTGGTTCTTAAGAGAGTGCTCAGTTTACATTTGAACCATTACCACATGACCCCCTTCCACACCCGGGCGATGTGGGATTGGACACCGATCTCTGCCAGTAAGGTAGCCTGCCAGTGCCTCGCACCCGCCCACACTTACTCTGGCTATGCCAGTAAGGTAGCATGCAAGTGCCCTTGCACCCGCCCACACTTACTCTAGCTCTAGATCCGGGTCGTCACATTATCAACAAAAGGGTTTCATCATAATCTAAATTGTGTTTTTGGGTATAACCTTTTGTGACCAATCTAGATTTGAAGGTTTCACCTTCCCATCTAGTCATCTCTTTCTCTTTTATATCCACTTGCATCCAATAGATTTTACCCTTTTAGGTGTTTCTACAAGAGACCAAATTGAGTTAGAATGCATAGATTGCATATCATAGTCCACGGTCTTTTGTCACTCTTGTACATCAGCATCCTCCAATGCTTCGTAGTAAAAGGGTAGATTCATCATTAGGATTATCCAAAAGGACTAGATAAGTTTCTCCAAAAAAGAGGTACCTTGCAAGTTTACATATCACTCTCCCACTATGACTTTTCATTATCCTGTTTTTATTCTTGCGTTTCATCATGAACTGGTCTCTATGCTTGTTCTCCTTTGGTTACATTTTATATATTTTCCCATTTCTGAACATATATAAGAAGCAAGGGTGGAGGCTTAGGAGTTTTAGGTGGGTTTCGAATTGAGTCAAGCTCTTCAAGAATCAACTTACTCTTAGGTTTAAAGTTAAACATATAATTCTCTTCCAAGAAAGCTGTGCGAGTGCTCATTATCACTTTATTTTCCTTTGGATTATATAAGATTACACCTCTCATTCCCTTTGTAACATCCCATCCTGGAAAGATATTGTAAATTTCTCAAAGTTGACTGAGTTTGACCATGAGAGGCTCGGGGTTGACTTTTTGTGTGGGTATGTGTTAGCTTTGACTAAGGTACCGTTGTGTAGAGCTAGTCGATACGAGTTTGTAGACTAGTAGTACGCTCAATTCTGAGTTAAGAGCGAGAAGTTATGGCTAAAATAATGTGAAGAGCATTTTGGTAATTTGGCTGTGACAGGGTGAAAATTACTATTTTGCCCCTACCTTTATTTGAAAATACCTAGAAGGGTCTGCACGCACACATGCACGCAGCTACCCCCTGGCTCTCTCTCCCGCGCAGCAGCCCCTCCCCTTTTCCTCCGTGCAACCGACGTTTTCCGGCCAGATCGGGTCAGAACTCACCTGCAAAGTGGAGCCGGTGACCTCAGCTTCCCAACCGGACCGGTGGCAGCCCGTGGAACCGCCTGTATCGCCGGAAAAAGGGAGAAAGCCGGTGGCTTCCATTTTCACCGATCGCCGGCTTCCGGTGAGATTCCGGCGATGGGTCACCTCCTCTCCCCCTATTTTGGACCCCCCAAGTCCGATTCCGGGGTTCGTTCTTCTCAAATCTCGTTCATTCGGGCAGTGTGAACAGATTGAAGCTTGGCTGCCACTTTTCGGCCATTTTTTGGCCACCATCGGTGGCGGTTGGACGAGGTAAGTTCACGGTTGTGTTCTGTACTTCACGAGCTTCGTTTCGATATATGATTCATGTATTATAAATGAGTATTGAAATTTATCCAGTTTTGAACAGTGTGGGTAATAACTGTTAAATAGGAATTGTTGATGATTGATGATATAAATGTGTGCGTAATTGGGTTTTGGTAATTACCGTGGAATGAATTGGTATGCCGAGAATCTAAGAGGTGAGTGTGTGACCGAGTTTAGCGATTATTGATAATAGTGACGAATATATGTATATATATATACATATATTATATGATTATTGTGTTGGGGAAACTGTGATTTGAGTTTAGTTGAATCGTTTGTTTGACTGTTTGAAAATCTGTAATTGTAAAGTAATAGAAATTGACTGAAATTGATGTTTTAGCATATATGCGGTTTTGTTGAGCTGTTTGGAAACTTGATTTAATTGTGCGGAAATAATTAAATTGCTGTGAATGATGTGTGGAATCTATATATTAATGTGGAAATTTAGATATATTGTGTTATTTTCATTCAAATAAATGCTGGATGTGATTGTGTGGATGAGAACCGCTTGGGCGAGGAATCATGCCGCCAAGCTATGGATATTGTTTTATTAAATTGTTGGAAAAGCCTTGATGGAAATTAAGTGTGCTTGTATATGTGATAACTGAGGATGTACATTAAGTTTGTGAATGTGTTTGGCTGTAGCATATTTGGTGTAAATATGCTGTCGGAACTACAGGTAGCTTGATCCCTTGTAGAAAGGGTATGTAGGCAGCTCAGTTTTAGACTGAGTTCAGCTACACCATACTTAGACAATATATTTGTTTAAGTGTTGGGTTGTGTACTGAAATTGGTTTTTTTGTGGGAAAGACGTGCTGGTAGAATAAATTTTGTATAGAAATGTTTTTCCCTGCAGGTTATGACTTATAGCATTTTGGGGAGTGTTAGAAACAGCCGAAATGCTGCTGAAATTTCTAATAAAATTTTTGGTAGTAGAGAAAACCTTTCGGTTGTTGGTTCTTTTTCGTTTGAAAAAGTGACCTATCGGACTTTAACGACTGCTTGTGGCTTAATGGAAACATTAAGTCACGCAGGCAGGATCCAGTAGGGTTGGGTCCTATCACCCTTAGGATAGCCAATAAACATATACATTTTGGTATGAGATTCTAACATTTAAGGTTTCTGTTTAAAAACATGTACTAGAGCACCTATAATAAGAATGTAGTTTAAACACGGCCTCCACCATGTTGTGGTGTAAATTATATTACTCGCAAGTGCACATATCAACAAGTAATAAAGTGTTTATTTAGAGAAAAACTGAATATCAATCCCACGAGAAATAATGTCTATTGTGTTGAACGTAATTCTATTGCTAATTAAAATTTAAAAAATTAAAGATTAATTGTTTGGTTGGTTGATTTTGTGAAAGCAAAGTAAAAAGCAAAATATAAATTGAAATCAATTAACAAAATAAAGTAAAAAGCAAGCAAGAATTTTAAATCAATAATGGAACAGAGATTATGACTTCACCACTATTAATCTTATTTAGTTTTTATACATAATAAAGTTATTAGTCAACCCTCTTTAATCTAAATTAACCAAGAGTTGATTCCTCAATGCATCTTGGTCTAGTAAGCACATGATAGTTTAATCGTCCTGAATCTAAAATACCAAATTTAAGCTGTAAGACATGCAAACCCAATAAGTTCGTGTTAAAATGTCACTAGGCATGATGATATCCCTATCTACCTTGTATTTAATTGCAAGCGATACTATATTCCTTATCTCTAAGCAATATAATTTTAAATTATACACTTTTCATGAAAACATTAAGATCAACGATGAATCGTAAACTATCAATATGATTAAAACTAGTAATAAAAACTAAATATTCATAATAGGGCTACATCATATTCCTTATAGGAATTTAGCTACTCATGTTCAAATTAATAGCCATCCATAATTCAAAAGAAAACATATTATGAATAACAAAAGGAAAGAAAGTAGAAAGAAAATCTAGAAGCTTATGGCTGCCAACTTTCCCATCTTGATTCTTCTTGAATTACTTTTTAAAATATGACTTAAAAGCAAGGTTGAACTCATCCAAAGACTTGAATTAAAAACTAAATATTCATAATAGGGCTACATCACTTCTTGATGTATCTGAAATCCCTCTCTCTCTAAATTCTTGAGACTTGTGTTGAATGGCATTAAGGTATAGGATATTTATAAGAATGAGCTGATGGAAAAATACTTGCAAGGCAAGGAAAAACCATAGAATTTTATCCTTACCCTACTTCTAATCTTACAAGGTAATACAAAATTATCTAATCAAAATAATGATAAAAATTAATATTTTCCCTATATTTTTTGTAGTTGGCTGGCCATGTAGGGTTGTAAGGGTAAATTGTGTCCTCAATATGATGTTACACTCCCAATTAGATTAGGAAAATGATAAATATATCCTTATCATTGCACCCTTCTTCGCTGATCTATTTTCTCTCTCCAATTAGTACTCCAATTAATATTGGAGTATTCTAGACTTTTCAAGTGGTATGTGATGTGGCAATAATAAACACTTGTCTGGAGAATGATGATGTGCCATTCCTAATCATCCATGCTTAGTCCTAGTTGGGAAAGACATTTTCCATATATAGCTTCCATGCCTATCAGACATATTCAAAGCACATTTTAGATGACCAAATGAACTTCAAATTCACTTATTCCAGTTGGAAACATTTCAACTATGTTTTTAGCTTTCCAAGAATATCTAAATCACACAAAACAAACACTAGGAAGACACTCAAATGTCAATTGTCCCATAGTAATATAAGTCTATCAAAACTACTAAAAATTTCTATCTTCAAAATCAAACTAGTACTTATTGGCTAATCCAATTGCAATAAAATTTTACAGGATTGATCTCTGATGAGTTAGAAATCATTAGCAAATAGAATCACATAGAAAATGAATTTTAGCTCCAGATATGATTAATTCAATACAGGATGCATATAAAATACTGCAATTTTTAGGGTTTGTTCTTCTTTGTCTAAAAATTGAAAAAATACAACAAATCAATATTTATCAATAACTATTAACTCAAAACCAGCAAAAATCCAACATAAAACAGTAACGTTTTTTGCCTATACCCTATCCATAATTCTGTGGGTGTCTTTGGAACATATTTAAATGGAATCCTGTTCAATAGGTATATAGATGATTCTAATGCATATGCTAATGATGAATAACTAAGCATCAACCTCACTTTATCTAAAAGGGTTCTAATTCTCCATATGTCAACTCCATTTTGTTGGGGCATGCTTGGGGATAACATGTAACACACCCCAACTATGCCCTATAATTCTATCATAACTAAGGTGACTACCATTCATGTACTTATGAAAAATGCAGAATACTAAAAGATTTTCAATAGTAAATTAAATGCATTCAAGTCTCATACCTTGAATTATAATTATTACTTTCAAACTTAAATAAAAGTAACTAGTAACTAAATAACTCAATAGCATAAATATCAATATTAACGCTAACTTAACTCTGAAACCATAAAATAGAAAGTAAACTAATTCGTAAGACTAATTCAAAAAACAACTACTTTTATTTTTGTTCTTTTAATTTTTGTGTGTAGTTGTTGCTGTGTTGCCAAGATGCTTTACACTGCTATTGTGGTATAATTTTGAGTTTAAAGTGGATTTCTAAGAGAAAACCTGTATCGATCCCACAAAGAATAATGTCTCTAGTATAGAGTTTAAATCAATTGTTTAACAAATTATTAAAAGTAAAAGGAAATTTGTTTTGATTGAGTGAATGAGTAATTGTTGAGTAACAAAGCATGAATTAAATTGAAAAGTGATTGTAAATGTGAACAAGATAGCAAGTAGAAAGTTCAAAGGTTTTGATGAAACAAGGATTATGACTTCACCACTATTACTCCTATGTAGCCATAATGCATAAGTTAACCCCCTTTTAACCATAAGTGACTAGAAGTTGATTTCTCAATGCATTCTAATCTAGCAAGCACAAAGTATTTAATTATCTCTAATCTAAATACCAAAATTTAATCCCTAAAAAATGAAAACCCAATAAGATCTAGTTAAAGTTGTCACTATGGCATGCAATATTTCTATAACCAAGTATTTCATTGCCCATCCATATTATATTCCTTATTTCTAAGCCAATATAATACTTTATCTATCCACATTTTCATGGAAGCATTAAGAACTACAATTAAATATTAGCCTTAAACATGAATCAAACTCAAATATGCATTAAACACTAAATAGTCATAATAGGGCTACATAATAATCGTCATAGAAAATTTAGTTACACATCATCTCTATAATTTCTATCAAACAATTAAGAGACAACATAGATTAAATAACAAAGAGAATATTAGTAAAGAATCAAATCCAAAGTTGATGGTTGCTGGATTTTAATCCTCAATCTTCTCCTTTTGGCTTCTCCAAACTATGATCCAAAATCACAAGGTGGCTGAATTTTTCCTCCTTGATCTTGGCTATGTGTAGCACAACTTCTCTATGTGGAAACCCTTAAAAACTGAATAAAAACCTAAAAAACACTAATGTTGCCGTGGGAATGGAATTACCACAGCTTTGAGGGCTTGTGATATATGGCTGGTGGTGATTGTGATGGTGCAGCCGTGAAGGCTGTGAGGTGTTGGTTCTTTTGAATGTGTCAATGTTGCATGGTATTTATAGGAGAGTTTTAGGAGAGGTTTAACCCTAGAGTCTCTCTAAACCTAAAAAATATAAGAGATAACATGTATACATAATCTCAAACTCCCATAATTCCCCTATATGGCCGGCCACCTCAAAGACAAAAGGGTATTTTGTGTCTCATGTTCACACTAAGATTTCGGAAACATTCCATATCTCCTTAGGAATCAAATTTATCTCTAACTCTAATTCCTTTTATTCTAAATATTATTCCAATTAATATAATTAGAATAATCTAACCTCCCATGTGGCATATGATGTGTCAAAATTCATACACATGGCTGGAATGTGATGACATGGCAGTCCAATCATAAATGTCATCCTAGTAAGCAAAGATAGTTTCCTTTTATATCACCAGTGTCCGTCAGCATATTCCAAGCACATTTTGGATGACCAAATGAACTCCAAATTCACTGATTCTGGTTGAAATTGTCAGGTCTATGTCTTATATTTCCAAGCATATTTTTTTTTCACAATTAGGACATCGAGAAGACACTCAAATTCCAATTTCCCAGAGATAGTGTAAATTTGCCGCAACTGTTGGAAATATTGATTTTGTAAATCAAACTGGTACTGATTGGCCAAATAAATTGTAATGAAACTTTATAGAATTGAAGCCTAGTGAATCAAGAATCATTTACAACTAGAATTGCACAAAACCTCAAAGTGTAACTCCAGATATGTTTTTTTTCAGTAAAGATTGGGCAGATATACAGTAATTCCAATTTTTGTCTTTCTTTTATTGAAAATAGAAAAATACAATAATTCAGTACTTTTCATTAACAATTAATTCTAAACTAGCTAAAATTCAATATAAAAAGTGGCATACAAATATTAACATTTTATTTAGTACTTTTGTTCAGTGCTTCTCCAAATAATTCAGTGCTTTTGTTCCCTTTTAATATTATTTAACATTTATAATATCTCACAAAACACCACCAGTGGTAAAAAAAAATACTAATTCAAGCCAACATGCATATTTCCATTTATTGTAATTAACAATAACATACTGACACAAAAAAAACTTCATATATTATTTGTTTACATAAATTTAATTATTTTTTAAGCCAATAAAAGCACAAAAACATACTCATATTATTTTATCAAAATAGAGTTCATATTCTGGAAATCAATTTTTAGTAGTGAGACTGTTTCAATCAAACAACAATTTAAAAAAAAAAAAATCCAGACGTGAACTTTTATGAAAAATAATAAACATTGAGAGGATGCAATGTGAAAAGTTTCAAGTTTGGGTTAACTAAAATAATCAAAACTGAGTTTCTGTTTCCATTCTAAAATTTCAATAGTCTACAAACTTTTAAATTGCATTACAAATAGAATATAAGTCCAAATAAGGTACAATGAAATTCTAAATTTTCGTAAGGATGTAAGATTTATGCAGTATAAAAATCAAATAAAAATAAGAAACATAAACATGTCATATAATTCGTTCAAAACATGATGCCTACATGTTTGACAATTAATGTAAATTAGTCAAGTTTAGAAAGTCGCAATTAAATATTTACAACTTCAAATTCAATTGTGAAAGCCTATTTTTCTGAAATAATATGCTCAAAACTATCAAACAAAATAATTAAACCAAAAGAATGAGTTATTCAAACATGATTTAGATTTGTAGACAACACAATAGTGTTAGATTTGAAAAATCATAACTAATTAAAGAAAAATCTTTTTGACATGCTTCAAAGTAAATTCATTTCATTAATAAGCCTAGTTTCTCGTATAAGTTAAGTTTTGAAAAACAACTTTGTTTATGGGTCTCAACGCAAGTTGAACAAATAATGCATATGCTATGTGGGTGATTTTGACTCTGACTAAATATCCCTTTCTAATAGCAGAGTTTTGGTCAAAATATCCGAGGGTTATGTTCAAGAATGGAAATGAAGTCCGATGTTCCAGAGTTTTTTGTTGATATACCCTAGACTAGGGTGAGCCTTATACATTTTCTTCTCTAGATGATTATTGTTACTGGAGTAGTCTATTTGATCAAGTATCGACTAGATGTCTTAGAATGTAAGAGACATAGAATGTGAATGCTAAGACTACTTTAGGGATCTATTCCCAATGAAATTAGAAAACTATTCTGACCTAATTTTGTGGCTCTGTGGTTCATTACATTAGGGTTGAGGGCCTAGTTTTCTAAAGATTAAGAAACCTAAAATCCAGAGATATCCATAAATAACACACTACTACATAGAGGTAAAGATCTTGCATTCTATACCCTAAAGAGATCTTTCTAGCTTTCATATACTCCATCTGACATTTGGGCAGCACTGCACTAGTGCTCCAAGACCTTCATGTTTTCCTTTCTTTTGCAGGTCAAACAACGTAACACAGTGATGTGAAACACTACAGTTTGGCATGCCTAGTATTGGTATTTTTATGATTATTCATCATGGTTATACCTTAAAAGAACCAAAAAATCTTATTTGGGTTTTACTATAAAAATCAAGTAATATTTTGTTCATCATCATGGCCGATTATAACCTATAAAATGTTCATAAAATGACCTAACCTCAAGAAGATCAGAAAGTAGCCTTGCAGACGGCTATGACTAATATGTAGTAGAATATGAACTCCTTCGTAGAACAAACTGGTCAATTTAACCATAGCATAATCTAGAGGCTTTTTGAGAGGCCCTTAATCAAGACACCAACAAATACGAGACTAAAGATGTTGATTCCAAAAATATCGAAGCACATAAGACTACTAGGGGATCAACATAGGGCATAAAAGAAAGAACAATGAGGCAAAACCAGAATCGGTATAGGCCTATTGAATCAATTCCAGTGTGAAACTCTAATCGCATTAACTCGAAATAAGCAGAGGAGTCTTGGTTAGAGCCTAGCATTTGTAGGATTGAGTCCAAGTGCAAAGATAAGTTATACGAAGAAAAATATTCTCTAGTTCGGGTCAAAGCCTACAGGGAAAGGTTGGTACGGAGGGATGAAGATACAAGAAGGAAGAACAGTCAGACGAGTGAAGACCTTATATAATTGGTTCAAAAAGAGATGAAAAGTAGAAAAAATCATCAATAGCAAACTATGAGGAAATCTTGACTGATGTACATACTTTGTTCACTTTATAAATTTCTAAAACTAGTCCACCTTTCCATTTTGTCACCCCAATCCTTGAACCTTTTTTCAGAAGGTTAAACCGACGAACATTTTGTTATCACAACGCTTTGATTTTGCTTGAAATACCCAGAGATAAGAGGGAGGCTATGTTGTGTAAAATGTTTACTTTGAGTATGAGATGTGGCACATTATCATAGTATTATGGGCTAAGACCTAAGTTCATTGATTCTTTTGAAGATTTGTCTTAAAAGTTTCAGTGACAATTTGCATTGAGAAAACAAAAAAAAGGAGGCTAATCACCTATTCTCCATTGTGCAACAAAAGGCAGAATCCCTAAAGTCCTACACTTAGAGATTCAATAAGGAGATGATTGATGTCCATGATTGTCATGACTCAGTTGCAGTACATACATATCAAAGAGTGTTAGTCCAAGAATCCTTTTCAATGAGTTTTTGACTATGAGGACACTCAAGACCATGGTCGGTGTTCTACAATGCACATATGGGTTCATGAAGTTGGAGAAGGACTTTAGGCTTAACAAAATTGAGAGAAATGGGAAAGAGACCTAGAGATGTTAGGAGGGATGTATGTAGATGAAGCACCTAAGTGTCGAGATCACTCGAGTATGAGGTCATGACCAAAGAGGTCAGCTCAGTCGATTAGAAGATACAATCCTAAACCTAGCGAGAGGAGATGCAAGATTTTGGACCCTTTCAAACAAAGTATTCTAAATAAAGCATGTAAGAAAGATGTTTCCCACTCTCAATGATTGATAGGATAATGAATGTCACGATAGAGCACGAGATGATGAGCTTCATAGATGCTTTCTCAGGCTATAATCAAATCTTGATACATCCAGATGATCAGGAGAAGTTGTTTTACATGACTGAGAGAGGCATGTACTGTTACAAAATTATGCTTTTCGAACTAAAGAATACAAGCACTACATATCAACATTTGGTTAACTATATGTTCAAAGTGAAAATTGGGAAAACTATGGATACATAGACGATATGCTAGTGAAATCATTGAAAGCGAATAATCACCTGGATCATTTTTTGGTAGACCTTTAACGTGTTAGAGAAATACAAAATGTAACTCAATCCAACAAAGTGCACATTCGGAGTCTTTTTAGGTAAGTTCTTCAGAATTTTGGTTATTCAAAGAGGAATAGAAACAAATTGAGACAAGATCAAAGCAGTGATAGATATGCCTTCCCTAAGAAGCAAGAAAGACGTGCAGAGTTTGAATGGGAGAGTAGTGGCTCAAAGCAAGTTCATATCGCAATCCTCGGACAAGTGCCATAGATTTTTTCAGATCCTGAAGGGTAGGAAGGATTTTGAGTGGGTGGAGGAATGCAATAAGTCATTCAGAGAATTGAAGAGCTACCTCGGGTCACCACCATTGCTTGTGAAACCGGTTCATGAGGCCATCCTACATTTGTATTTGGCCATCTTAGATTAGTCAATTTTCCCAGCATTAGTGAAGATTGACATAAATGAGTAACGATCGAATTTCTAATTGAGCAGAGTGTTATTGGATGTGGAAACAAAGTATTCTTGAATGGAGAAATTGATTTATGCTCTTTTTAATTGGCTCAAAAGTTGAGACTGTATTTTGAGTCATACCATTGTTGTGGTATATTTTAGATTAACTTGCAAGTGCACGAATCAACAAGTAATAAAGTGGATTTCTTAAAAAGAAAACCGATATCAATTCCACAAGGAATAATGTCTCTAGTGTGAAATTAAATCAATTGTAAATTAAACTTAGAAAATTAAAAAAAAGTTGTTTTTGAAAGTTTGTTGTTGAGTAACCAAACATGAATTAAAGTGAAAGCAATATTAAAAACAAGAGCAAAGCAGCAAGTAGTTTATCAAGATTTTAAGAAAAAAAGGACTATGACTTCACCACTATTACTCCTATTTAGTTCTAATGCATTATAGATTCATAGGTTAACCTCCCTTTGACCATAAGTGACTAGAAGTTGATTCCTCAATGCATTCTAATCTAGCAAGCACAACATATTTAATTAAACCTATTATAAATACGGAAATTTAAGCCCTAAGACATGCAATATTCCTATAACCATGTATTTCATTGCCCATCCATATTTATATCCTTTATTCCTAAGTCAATATAAATACTAAATCAATCCACGTTTTCATGGAAAGCATTAAGAACTACAATGAAATATTAACCTTAACATGAATCAAACTCAAATATGCATTAAACACTAAATATTCATAATAGGGTTACATCATAATCCTTATAGAAAAATTAGCTACACATCATCTCTAAATTATCCATCAAATAAATAAGAGATAACATAGTTTAAATAGTAAAGAAAATAAGAGTAAAGGAATCAAATCCAAAGTTGATGGCTGCTGGAAATTGGTTCTTCAATCTTCTCTTCTTGGCTTCTCTCCAAACTATGATCCAAGTCACAAGGTTGACTCCTCCAATGGCTTGGCCAAATTTCCCTTGCACTAGGCTTTGTGTATCACAATTGAAATAACACTCAAAACTGAATATAAAACCTTAAATAAAGCTACTGTTTGCCATAAGAATGGAGAGAAAAGAATAGGGGTATACGGCTATAGAGGAAATGGTGTTGTCGTGAGGGCTAGTGGTGAAACTTGTGTTTTTCCTTTAAGCAATGCATGGCATTTATAGGGAATGTTTAGGAGATGTTTATCCCAAAAACCCTTCTAAAACCTAGAGAATATAGGAGATAATATGTAAACTCAATCTCCAACTCCTATATTTCCTAGCATGGCCGACCACCTCAAGGAGTTTAAGGTAAATGTGTCTCATGTTCACACTAGAGATAAAGAAACATTCCTAATCTCTTTAGGACTCAAATTTATATTCAACTCTAATTCCTTTTAGTCTATATATTATTCCAATTAATATAATTAGAATAATCTGACCTTCTATGTGGCATATGATGTGGCAAATTTCGTACACAAGGCTAAAGTGTGATGACATGGCAGTTCAATCATCAATAGCATCCTAGTTAGCCAAAATACTTTCCTTTTATATCTTCCTTGATCGCTAGGCATATTCCAAGTACCTTTTGGATTACCAAATGGACTCCGAATTCATTTATTATGGTTGAAAGAGTCATGTATATGTCTTAGCTTTCCAGGAATATCTTTTTTGCACAATTTGGACATCGGGGAGAGACTCAAATTCTAATTTCCCCGAGATGGTGTAAATCTGCCGCAACTGTTGGAAATATTGATTTTATAAATCAAACTGGCACTGATTGGCCAAACCATTTGAAATGAAACTTTGCAGCATTGAATCCTTGTGAATAAGGAATCATTTTCAACTTGAATCGCACAAAACATCAAAGTGTGGCTCCAGATATAATTTTCTTAGTAAAGGTTGCGCAAAAATACAGTAATTCCAGCATTTGTTTTTCTTTTACTGAAAATAGAAAAATACAGTAATTAAGTATTTTTGATCAACAATTAATCATAAACTAGCTTAAATTCAATATAAAAAGTGGCATAAAAACATTAACATTTTATGCCTATCAACCATCAAAGTGGTTACGGTGTATCCCATCTGAGATATTTTGCATAAAAGAGACTAAGCAGGACAAATGGCCTTATGGGCAAATGAACTGGGAGCTTTTGATCTTAAGTATATTTCTTGGACAACAATGAAATCCCAAGTCATCGTTGATTTTATCGCATAGTTCTCAATCGAAGTTTTTTGGTACGAGTGGAATTTATTTGATAACAAATCCTTCAATGCTAGACTAAGCGGAGCAGGAATCTTACTAAAAAGTTTGAATGGGAAATTAGTGGAGCACTCATTGCCTTTTGGTATTCAAGAAACTAATAATGAAGCAAGTATGAAGCATTGATCTAAGGCCTTGATAAAAGTTGGCACGACAATTTAGAGCTACGTCGATAAAAATTGCTAATGATTCTCAGTTGGTGGTAAATAAGGTCAACAGTTCTTATGTGGAAAAATATTTGACTATGGTATAATATCTGAAAAAGGTGAGGAAGCTTAGGCAAAACTTCAAAAGGTAGAACAAAGGCAGCTTCCATGAGAAAAAAAAGTCATGTAGATGCGTTGGCAAGAATAGCCCTCGCGGTTCATTGGGCAGCTAAAAGGACTATGCTTGTAGAGTTTCTTCTAGATAAGAGCATCTTGATAGCAACAGAGGTCATGTCAAAGAGGAAGAGCAGACTTGGATGAAGGAGATTGTATATTTTATTTCGAATGAATCTTGTCCTCCAAATAAATCCATCGCACATAAATTATGAATGATGTCGAACAAGTATTGCATGTTCGATAGGCAGCTATAAAAAATCATTTTCAAGTCCATTGCTCAAATGTCTCAGCCTTAAAGTAGTATATCATTGTGGTAACCACTTAGGATGGCGATCTATGGCACAAAGGAAAATACTCGAAGGATTTTTTTTGCTCAAATTGGTACAGGATTCAAAACAGTACACCAAAGAATGTATAAATTCTAGAGGTTGGCTTTGATACACCATATTTTGTTCAATGAGCTCACCTAAGTAATTAGTCCTTGGCCTTTCATTCAATGGGGATTAGACATTGTATTCCCATTACTGTAGGCTCCTGACAAAAAAATGTTTATATTGGTGGCAACAGATTAGTTTTGAAAGTGGATGGAGGTCGAGTTCTATTTCAACTTCAAGGATTCAAACATAATGTATTTTATATGGAAGAATATTATTTGCAGGTTTAGACTTTTGAGAGTAATTATCACTTACAATAGGTCTCAGTTCATCAGCTTCTAATTGGAGAAGGCTAAGGGAAAATGGACAGAAGAACTACGTTGAGTGCTTTGGTCTTATCAAACCTTTAATGGGGAACCCACATGGTCAACACCTTTCTCCTTGGTCTATGGTATTGAAACAACCATTTCAGCAGAAGCCGCTGAGAAAATGGTAAGGATAAGAGCACAACTCAAACCACGGAAGGATCAGGTGTTGCGACAAATATTAGATGAGTCAGATGATAAATGAGAAACTCTAACAATAAGGCTCGGACATTATCAGCAACTTGCTTGACAATGCTATAATATTGAGGTGCACAACAGACAATTTTGGGTTGGGGATTAGATGCTCCATAAGGTCTTCCAGAATACTAAAAGAGCTAAATGCAAGAAAGCTTGGACCTAATTGGGAAAATCCTTCTACAATTTTGATTCCTCATCCTACGGGATATCTATTACAAAATGCACAGAGCAATGAGGTTTAGTGTAGCTGGAACTATGAGTACTTGCATATTTTCCATACCAATTCCTTTTTTACGTAGAATATTTAGCATTTCATTAGCATGCCTCTTAAATTGCCTTGGGCTGAAGGTACACTAGTCGTGACTAGTCCATACTTTTATTTTTTCAAAATTAATAAAATATCAAGTTTGTTTTTCATCTTATCATTTGTATACGAATTTGTTTTATAGAAAATTTGTTTTTCATATGTCACTATCTAGCCCATTAGCAATTCAAGCACAATATGACAATATGGAAAATTTACTAGCCGACTTGGTTTAGAAAAGCAACAAATCAGTATTGGACTAGAAAAACTAAGAACTAGATATTTGGAAAGTATACCCTCTGTGTAGCAAAAAGCTACAAAGTAATCTTGGCTTTTGACTGCCAAAGTGACTTTAGCCAGGTCAGTAGGTAGAGGAATTACGAGCAATAAATTGTCAGAAATAGTGGTTGGCTTTGAGAATTTTTAAGATTCAAACATATCTGACTTTAATCATGTTAGATGTCATCGTGCAACACTAATGAAAATTTATAGAGTAATTATTGTGTTAAGTATTGTGCTCGGATTTATTAACTTCACAATTTTAAAATAATTGTCGCGAATCAACGCGATACTCAACAAAAAGTTTTCAATCTTTGAGAAAAGGAATATAGGATGTCTTAACATGCCTACAACATGAAAAGATAAAAGCTACAACGTCTAATATAAAAGTAAGAGAACAACGACGAAGCTTAAAAGATAACGACTCAAACTCCATCTAAGATGTTCATGTATTTAATGGCTGGTCTGCCTCATGGTACTACTTAGGAGGATCTCAATGATGGTTTCCTTTCGCTATTGAGAATCGGGAACATGCTAACTTAGGATACTTCTTTGAATTAGAGGAACAACATTCATAATTGGGGAATTGGTTACATTTGAAAGCTCACATTTTGGACTGACAACTTCATCTACATCCATAGAGACATTTAAAATCATGAACAATCATCCAGAAATAGATTGATTGATAGGAGATCTGCCAGCTTCGGGATTATGATATTTTTTTTCTTGCCCATATGCATCTAGATAGCAGTCAGTTTAGTTATGTTCATCTCACTAATTTTGTCCATCTTCTGAAAAAGTTTTTCAAGCTCAATTTTTGCGAGGTTTAGCTCATAAAGCAATTCCATTTCTCATTTTGAGGAAGTTTTTCTCTTGGCTTCCAAGGTCTGTTTAGTCTCTTTCAACTCTGAATCAATCATTTGGATAATTTCTAGGGTACGAGCTGAGTATCCTGGAGTGATTTGACTGTTCCATCGAGCTCGAATACATTTTTCCTTTCTAATGTAGACACATGTTTACTCATGTGTATATTCTCTTTCTTAGTCTCGAAAGTCTTGTGTGTGGTGATCACCTTATTTTGCGCAATTTTTGTTCAAAATACCATAAGTGAAAGAAAATAAATCCTAAGTTGAGATTAGTAATAAGAAAAATTTACCTTGTAAGTCAGTAATGCAGCTTCCTAGAATAGGTGATCTTTCAACGACTAATACAAGTAGGGGTCAACGACTAATACATAAGCTCAACAGAACTCTCTAGGTTGTGTAAAAAACAAGTACCCTTGGGATAAGAGATCTTCAAACTCTCTTCCATCGTCAGGTATTGGAGACTTGTCCTCTTGGCTGGAAAGGTTTGTTCATCTACAATGAGGTCAACACCTTGAGGATTGATGAGAGGACTTTTACCTTTTTAGTAAAGATAATTTATTGTTGAGCCAGAGGTGTCATGATTTTGGTTGGTTTCTAGCTGGTTTCTTTGCTCGGACATTTTTTTGTGCATGTTCTTTTC
This sequence comes from Ochetophila trinervis, assembly GCA_003254975.1. Lineage (NCBI taxonomy): Eukaryota > Viridiplantae > Streptophyta > Magnoliopsida > Rosales > Rhamnaceae > Ochetophila > Ochetophila trinervis. The sequence continues at coordinate 147,655 of QANX01002390.1, read as the reverse complement.
TTACTCTTGTGAGTGGCTGCCTTCCATTTAATCTTACATACACTGGGCTTAGCAATTGTCGCCTTCTTCTCTGATAAGCCTAAAAATTAAATGATTTTAGGCTATTTTTTTAGCTTAATATTTGCTAGATTTCACCCATTTTGTAAATAAATGCATTCATTTCTATTATTTTTCTTTTTGTAGGTAAAAAGAAGAATTTTTGCAAAATCAACACAAAATAGGGATATTTTAGTAATTTTACATGTTTGAGGGGCCTAGATGCAATTATTGAATTTTATGTGGAGAAATTTGAAAATGCACTTAAATTATCAGGTAGATGATCAAATAGAGATCAAGGGCCAAGATTAATACAAGTGGCAGCAAGTATGAAATTATCCTTATTTGAAGCATGTTGAATTTTACACAACCAATACTGCTTTAAGCATATCTAGAGATACAAGATGATTCTTTGAGTGAATCCAATTGTACAAATTTTTTAACTTCTAAAAGATCATCTTTGAAAAATTTCATAGCAATTGGATCATCCAATCAGTGCAGTTGCGACGGATTTTCACACCTTGGAAAAATTAACTTTTGAATGCTTTCTCGATGTCGAAATTGCGCATATGATATATGCTTGAAAAGCTAAGACATATACCTAATATTTACAAGTAAAATGGGTTTGATTTGGTTATCCAAAAGGTTGTTTGAATCTGGATGACGTGAACTAGTGATAAATAAAGGAAGTTTGTTTTATCTATTTGGATTGCCACCTAAGCTTTGATGGCAAAGATGTCACATCAATTAATCAAGTCTACATGGAATACTGGTCAGCAGATCAAATGAATAAATAAAAGATTTATTGGGATTAATTATTTATTTTCTCATTGATTGGAGATTATTCTTACCTTATTTGGTCTCAAATGAATCTAAAAGACATTTGGACTACGTTCAAACTCAAATATCTCTCCCATATCAAGCAAGAATCAGCCATGCATAAAAATTTCATGCAAAATTTGGCAAGCTTTAATTTTTCTCTTTATTTTTGCCTTTTGTCCCACAATTGTTTTTATTTTAACCTTCCATGTTGACCAACCAAGCAACCTATGATGCTAAGTAATCTTGCCAAACCCTAGGTCTATATATACATCATTTTAAGCCTAGGTTAAAAAGTTTTTCCCAAGGAGCAATAGCTTTCTCCTCTACTCTCCATTCCCACATTTTTCTTCTATTTCTCCTCCATTTTTTCTTCATTTAACAGCAGTAAACACACCTCCACAGCCACACAAAAAATAGCCACCATCATCCCCACACTCAAACCTTAGCTGCCGCCCACCTCCACTACATCATCTTCACCATTCCAAACTATTTTTTGTTCATCAATTTCATCATTCATTCTATTATTTCTTCTCCAAAACAGCCACCATTCATCCTCCATTGAATTGCCAAAGCCAACCACTATAGCCAACACTAAACCCTAGCCGCACATCACCAAGCATCTTAATCCTAAACACTTGTAGCCTTCCCCTCCATCCACCACCATCTCCATCACACTTTCATTCCCTTTAACCTTTGATTATACATGGCACTTGGACTTTAGGAGAGCGAAGGAGGTAAGTTAAGGTTGAGCCACACAACTTTAGTGTTATTACCCATGTTGCATTGGCTTGGACTTCACCACCAACATCCTCTCAACATTGATGGCATAAAAGGATTTTTTTTTAATCTTTATACCGTGACAAACTTATGAAACTTGTTATTGATATAAAGATTATTTTCATTGTTCCATTTTATTTTCCATTGCAACTTATTTTTATTTGTTTTAATTTACTTTCTGTCCAATTTATTTTGTTGGCTTTGACATCACATATTGGAATTCTAGTACTTAGGAATTAGTCCCTGTGGGTTTGACATCCGTCTTTCTTAAAAAGACCACTTTATTAGTTGATACAATTTGTAGACTTGCAAAAATAATTGTGAACACAAACATGCACATCAAGTGTTTGGTGCCACTGCTGGGGATTATGTTTTTTTTTTTAATATTAGAGGAAGTATGTTTCGTTTTACTTTAAATTTTGTTTTGTAGATTGCATGCTAGGTTTTGATTCTTTTGTATCTTTGGCCAATTTGCAGTGAAATAATATCTTTGTTTGTTACTTTGTTTTTTATTGTTTTACTTTTGTCTAACCTTTTCTTTTTGTTTTTTTTCTTATTTGGTTGGTGTTTTTTTGTATCTTGGGAGCTGCAGGGAATTGAAGATCTAATCATCCCATCATCAAGGAACAATCGGGTTTTGCAATAAACAAAAAAGGAGATATAAGTTTTTTTTTTTTCATTTTTAGTTTTTTTGAAGTTTTTTTTGTTAGTTTTATTTGATTTCTGCATAGTTTTTGTGAGTTTCATTGAGCCTTAATATTTTATAGCTGTTTAGAGTCCAAAAAAAAAAATATACAAAAATATTTTTTCTTTGTTTTGCACTTTTTCAGTATTTGTCAAAATCTGTCCAATTTTGTTTGAGTCAATTCGTAGGCCACATTGAGATTTTATTTATATTTTTCCTTTTGTGTGCATAATTTTCACATATTAAGGTGTATTTTATAAATTTTTCCATATTTTTTTAAGTTTTATTTATAGTGTTTTTAGTGTGTCGAAGCCTCAGATTTGAAAAATACAGAAAAAAAAAATTTAACATTTCCAGTTTTTGAATGTTTTGAGTGTTTTGATTTTTGAATTTTATTGAGTTCATTAGTTACTTTAGTTTCTTTTCGTGTTAGAGTCATATAAATATACTAAAAAGATATTTTTGCATTCATTTTAGTTTTGTTTATGCGATTTGCATCAAAGCTGTACAGTTTTTATAGCTTTTGTGTACTGTTGGGTTTGGTGTATTTTTGGCATTCAAATTCGATTTTGTTTGGTTCTTTTTTGTTCTATTTCTTTTATTTTTGTGTCTAGGTTATAGTAGATTAATTTTTGCTTAAGTTTTGCATGTTTTGAATTTTTTTTTGAGTTTTTTCTTTGAGAACTAGTTGTGCCCAGTCTGGACAGCAACACATTTTTCACCTTCAGTTTTGATTTTTGAGTCTTGTTTTGTGAATTTAGTTTCTGTTTAGTGTCTATTTTTTCTTAATGCATGTTAGGTATGTTTAGATTAATTTTCTTGATCAAATAACTACTGTTTTTAGTTACTTACATATTAAACAAACAAGATAGTTGGTTACTTTGATTTTTGGTTTTTGTATCACTTTTGTTTTTAAATTAGCTGCTGTTTGTTTGGTTTTTAAGAGTCAATTTTTTTTCCTTAGTTTATTTTCAGCATTTTAGGTGTTCCATTTAAGGTTTTAATTTAGATTTGCATATTAGCTTAATTTGCATTTGCATTTTTCTTAGTATAGTTTCGGGTTGTTTTTATTTATTTTATTTTAGGTGCTGTTTGCTCTATTTTTCTTAGATAATTATTTTTCTATGTATTGTTTTCTTAATTATTTTTTCTTCATTCCCTAGTTTAAGTTTGTTTTAATTTCTTTTTGTCTTTTTGTTTTTCTTGTAGCTTTGAAATTTGCAACCAAGCAATATCACAAACAAGCAACTTGGAATCAATATGGAAATTGGAGTTACCAAGCTTTACCATGTCATTGGTGTGGAGGTGATCATTCGAGTATTGATTGCCAAGTAGGGAGTTATTTTGCTCACAATGATTCACATCTAGGATGGACAAGCTACTTAAATCCCTTATGATCACAAAGTAATGTTCAAGAGGACCAAGGCCACGGCAATCAAGAGCAAAATCATTTCCATGGACCAACACAAGCTCAATACTCATCTATCGAAGCTTTACATGGGATGACCAATAAGATTATTCATGGCATAAAAATCCTTCATATTACCAAGAGAGATCACCTTTAGGTGAAGCTATGAAAAATTGCAAGGATGTGCTCATGAAGTTATAGAAGATATGATAGCACTTTGTTCACCTTAACCAATGAAGTCACCTTTGAAGGGGGCTATAGAGAAGATCAAAGAAGAAACTTTTGAAGCTTGTGCATCAATTTAGAAAATGGTTCAAGATAATGCATCTTCATGTAGAAACATGGACATTGACATTGAGAAAATAATGACCATACTTTCTCAAAGAGGATAACAAGACTTGCAAAACAAAATGGAGACTAATTCTAGTATGCAAGTTGATAAATGTTTAAAGAATTGAAATGAAGGGAAATGTCTAACTTTGGAAGAATTTTATGAAAAATGGTTTGACGATGATCATAAGGACATCTTAAGGAATGAAGCAAGCCACGACTTAGCCAAATCCAAGGAGCACAAGGTGCTATCCACACATCATGAGGATTGCTCACCAAAAGAGACCGAAGTTAAACTTTTCAAACTAAAAGTTGAATTTTCACCATCTCAAGAGGCACACACAAGTCCCCAACCATCAATTGAAGCCAAATGCACTCCGAAAGAAGTTGACACAAGCTTTGTTATGCCTAGTGAAGTCTAACCCAAATTTTCCAAGAGAGTTTAATTTGCACCATTCATCCAAGTGGAACCACATTTAGTCCATGATACCAAGAGCTTAAAGGAGATTCGAGATTATGTTCAATTTTCATATCGAAAGCTATAATCTGGATTGATGACCTAAACATGAGTCAAGGTAGTGACTCTAAAGAAGCGTTCTTGGAAGGCACCCCAAGGATTTTAATTTTTATGTCTTTTTCATTTTAATTTTTAGTTTTATATTTCATTTTAATTTTGCTTACTTGCTGTTTGTTTTTATTTTTGTAGTTTAATAAGGATTTTTATCCAATAATTGAAGCCAAAAGTGAAGAAAAGATGAGAAAAAATTTCAAGAACAACCCTTTGGCATGCTCTCGTGTTTGGAGTTTTTAAAGAGAAATTTCTTAACTATTTCTCATTTGATTTGATGTTTTATGTCTTTTAGTTTATTTTTGTGTTAGTTATTTTTTAGGTTTAAGGAAAAGATGAAGGAAGATTTTATTTTTGAGTTGAAGAAAGTGAAAAGTTTGCTGAAAATGTGATAAAGTGCTCATTTTTGCTTTGGAAAATTTTTGTATCACCTAGGTGCATGGACATATCCATGGTAAAGGATTATATGGTATGGATATATACCAAGTGTAGAAGCCAATTTTCAAGTCTCTAACTGCAAAGTTACAACCTTTTGGTACCAATCAAAGTTCTTGTGTAGTTTTTCAAGTTTAATTTTTATCTTGCTTCTATAAATTCAATGAAGATTTCTTTTTTTTCTTTTTTTTTTTGTTAGATTTGATTTGTTTGCTTAGTGTCTCTAGGTACTTGAAGTTTTTAATGTGTTCTTAATTTGGAGAAAATTGAAAACTTGAGAGAAGGTTGCTTATGAAGCAAGTTATTTATTATCCTATCGAGTTTGCCCTCATTGAGGGAGTATGTTCTCTTTTTCTTCTATTTTGACTTACTGCCATATTATTTTTATAACATTGAGAACAATGTTCATTCTAAGTTTGGGGTAAATTTCAATGTTAGAAGTTTCTTCTTACTAACTTTTCTAGTTTCTAGTTTCTTATTTTTTATTTTAGTATTAATTTTAATAAAAAAATTAAAAATTTGATTTTTTTTTTTCAAAAATAAGGTTGTTTGTCTTGAGTTATGGTGGTAAATTTGAAAGTTTTGTGTTGTTTTCTTTTTTAGGTAATATGATTAGCCTATGATGATAGTTTGATTGAAAATGCATTGATTCTTAGTTGATGAATTTGTGTTGTATATGATTAGATGCCTAAATTATATTCATGTGTTATTTCTTCCAAATATTTTGAGCACATTGGTCAAGGTTTCCATGATTTAATTTTGATTGCATTGGAGAAGATTTACTTGAATTAGAGTGCATAGATTCCATTGAACTCTAGAACTTTCATGATTGACACTCGAGGAGAAATTCTAGGTTGTTGCATTACAAATAAAGTGATATAGGCTATCTTTGATTTTGATCCTTTTAAGCCTACCTTGTGCATAATGTTATCCCTAGTACCTATTTGAGCCTATAGAATGCATTAAGATGCATTGTGATAATTGTTTTTCATTGAAATAAAATTTACCTACCTTTTGAGCCTAAATGATATTGTTTTTATCTACCCTTTACGTGTTATAAAGAAAGCTTGAGTTGATTGATATGAATATGAATTTAATAGCATGAAAGTGGTCAAATTTGTTACAAATTAGTTTGTGGGTGGTGATAGCCATGATTTGTATTCTTTTAAGTTCAAACATGTGNACAAAATATAGGAAAAAAGAAAAAAAAGATTGCAACAACAATACAAGAGAATATTTATTGCACATATAAAATAAAATTGAAAAGAAAAGAAAGAGTATTTTTTTGTAAAGTCTAAAGGAAGGGAAGTAGAAAAGATTTTTTGTATAGTAAGGAAGCGAACCAACATTCGATTTGTATTCATTGAAAATTGGTTTAAGCTTTCTTTATTGTGATTTATTTACCCCATCCTTTTATTTCTTCTAGCCAATACTATTTAGCCTTTACATTAAAGCCAGTGAAGACCTATTCAAGGTGATGCATTAGTCTATATTAGTGGAGAGTGTTCAATTGTGTTAAGCATATGAAGCTCGTAAGCATTTTTATAATCTTTATTATTGTAGATTTATTCAAGCTTGACATAAATGCATTTCGTTGATTTTATTCATACACACACACTTGGAAGAAATGATATATTGAATACAAAATAAGGTATTTGAGTTGCATTATACTTTGAAGTTAATTTTGAATTGACATATTATGCAATCCACGAGGCATCCATATCATATTACATAGAAATGATGTTTTTAAAGTTAATTTTTTTTATTTGCTAAAGGACCAGCAAATGTTTAATTTATGCATGGTCGATAAGCCTAAAAATTGCATAATTTTAGGCTATCATTGCTTAATATTTTCCAGATTGTGCTCATTTTATAAAGAAATGCATTCATTTCTATTATTTTCCATTTTGTGGGTAAAAAGAATAAATTTAGCAAAATCAACACAAAATATGAGTATTTTGGAAATTTTCATATGTTTGAGGAACCAAGATGCAATTATTGAACTGTAAGTGGAGAAACTTGAAAAGAACTTAAATTATCTAGGAGATGATCAAATAGAGATCAATGGCCAAGAGGAATACAAGTGGTGGCAAGTATGAAACTTTCCTTAGTTGGAGCATATTGAATTTTTCACAATCAGTACTTTTTTAAGTATATCTGGAGCTACAAGATGGATTTTTGAGTGAATCCAGTTGAATAAATTTTTTGACTCCTCAAAGGTCATCTCTGCGAAAATTTCATGGCAATCGGATCATCCAATCAATACAATTTGTTCTTTAAAGTTGAAGAAATTTGCAGTTACAATAGATTTGCACTCCTGCGGAAAAATTGAGCTTTGAGTGCCTTCCTGATGTTGGAGTCACGCATATATATATATATATATATGATTGATAGTTTAGAACTGTTAGACTAACAATATGAGTAGATTATTTAGATCAAACTCTTTTAGCTCTAGAACTAGTACAAGTTCTAGGAATTTGAGTGAAATACCAGATACATTTAATGAAGAACATTATACCTATGAAGAAGATGAACACCTAGATTTCCATAAATGGAATATACCCCCAATTAATCATAGTGAAATTTATCATAAACAAACATGGTCACTAGCATCCTTTAGAAGTCAATCACATGTTAAGACAGTAGAGAAAACTTATGTAATTAGTAAAGAACATGAGACATGCCAACTATTTGATAAAAATATGATTAAAAAACATAAAAAAGACGGATATAATTTCCTACATATAGGATTAGTTCAAATAGGAGTAAAACCATTAACTAAACTCGGATTAAATGCGTCAATACTCATATGTATAAGAGATGCTAGATTCATTCAATTTAATGATAGCATACTAGGAATGGTTGAAACTAGTCTATGTAATGGACCGATTCATTTCAATTGTTATCCTGATTTTACAATAAGTTTAACAGATCCTCATATATTAAAAGCTTTAACACTAAATATAAAAACTCATGGTTATGATATGTTCGAAGGAACACAAACTTTAGCTTTAATATATAGGATAAATTATAAAGTATCAAGAACAAACATGAATTTTCTAGCTAAGAAAAATACTTGTAAAGGACAAACCTTATTAATCCAGAGTAATTATAAAAAACACAAAGATAACCATACCTAAACCCATAAAATGGACTGATATAACACTCCCCTCTAATTGGACTTTAGTAAATGAACAACCAAATAAACCAGTTCAAAATATATTAGAAAATGATGATCTTATACAACAATATCTAGATGGAACTGTAAAAATATCTTTTGACAGACCTTCCACATCTACATCTAGAAGATCCTTTAGTCATACACCTAGGATTGAATCTATATCAACCGAAGATACAAATATAAGAGATAAAAATTTAGAAAAAGATTTGCAAAAATTAAAAATCAAACAGTTAGAAGAAGAAATCAAAAAATTAAAATTAAAATCAGTACAGATAACTGCCCAAGTTACTCATCCAGTCTATAGTCATGATGATGAAGGACCATCATCACCAACAGAATCTGACTTCATAGATCCAAGGTTAAATACAATTAATAAACCATTTAAACCAAATTGGAAAAATTTAAATACTGATATGATGTCACAAGAAAACCAAGAAAATTTATTAAAATATAATAAAAAAGATAAAGAAAATATTTGGCAACAATGGAAAGAATCAATGATCCAACTAAAAATAAATATACCATTTTCTGAATATTTAAAGGATTATTATGAAAAAACCTTAGTAACCTTAACACAAGAAAAATGGGTAAAGACAGATAAAACAATAGTCATATCAACAACCCCACCTCCAGAAGAGATAATCATAACATACCAAAACACACCAATAATAGCATCACCATTTAAAATCCATAATGAAAAACAAGAAATATCAAAAGAAGTAAAAAAGATAATCGAACAAAATAATTATACTAACAAATAGGAAATTTACAGATAAAAGAAGGAAATATTCCCCATGCAACAATGGAAAGAATCAATGATCCAACTAAAAATAAATATATCCTTTTTTGAATATTTAAAGGATTATTATGAAAAAACCTTAGTAACCTTAACACAAGAAAAATGGGTAAAGACAGATAAAACAATAGTCATATCAACAATCCCACCTCCAGAAGAGATAATCATAACATACCAAAACACACCAATAATAGCATCACCATTTAAAATCCATAATGAAAAACAAGAAATATCAAAAGAAGTAAAAAAGATAATTGAACAAAATAATTATACTAACCAAAGCTTGATTACAATAGGTAAACAAATAGGAAATTTACAGATAAAAGAAGGAAATATTCCCCAAAGGATTGGTAAGGCAAGTCAGCAACCCTTAATAAAATTCCCAGACTTAAATGAAAAACCCTTAATAAAGAAAATAGATAAGTTAATTGAACAAACAAAACAGGAACCAACTTCCTCACTATCCGTGATGAATGATAATTCTTTAGATACTAGTGAATCGGAATCTGATAAGTCTCATCAAAACATAGAAAGGATTAAAAAGAAATATATGAAATCATCTACAGATTGTATACCAAAACCACTACCAATAGATATACAAGAAACATTAAACAAAAACCAATTCTCAGTTTCCCCAGATAAGCTTTATGAATGGAACATAGACAATCTTTCAGAACAAGAAATATTAAATAAATTAAATCATATGTCAATGATAGCAAACTGTTATTTAAAAAATTATAGTTTAAAACAACCAGAAATAGTTGAATTAATAGTAACAGGATTCACTGGAGTACTTCACTCTTGGTGGGAAAAACATTTATCAGAAGATTCAAGAAACTCAATAATATATGCAGTTAAAAAAGATGAAGACGGAATGCCCCTTTTTAATGAAGTAGAACAGGGAATATTAGACGGAGTTAATACATTATTATATACAATTATAAAACACTTTATAGGAACACCTACAGATATATCTACCAGGCTACATGACCAATTGACCAATTTAAGGTGCCCAACTTTAAGTGATTTTGATTGGTATGCAACAGTATTTACAAGAAAAGTAATGATGAGAGAAGATAATAATCAATCATTTTGGAAAGAAAAATTTATTAATGGATTACCTAGTTTATTTTCACATAAGATTAGAGAAATTCTAAGTAATGAACAAGGATATATTAATTATGAGTCATTAACATACGGAGATATAATTTCATTAATTAAGAAAGAAGGATTAAAAATGTGTATTGATATGAAAATAACAAAACAAATTCATAAAGACAAAAAAGAAGCTAGATATGAATTAGGATCATTCTGTACTCAATACGGAATTGATGACCTACCTCCTTCTAGAAGAAGCAAACGTAATAAAAAAGAACACTCAGAATATAAACCAAATAAATATCATAAGTATAGAAATAGAAAAACTTATAACCATTATAAAAATAAAAATAAAGAATATTATAAAAATGAAAACCCTAGGACATTTTATAAGAAAAAACCCACAAATTTCTCAAAAGATAAAATAAAATGTTATAAATGTAATAATTATGGGCATTATGCCAATAAATGTACAGTCAAATCAATAATTAACCAATTAAAAATAGAAGATGAAGAAAAACAAAAATTAATAAATGCTTTAGAATTAAAAGATACAGACTATGAAATAGAATCAGATATTATAACAACTAGTGATAATGATTCAGAAACAAGTACATCTTCTAGTAATGTTGATATTAATCTAGGATGTAAAGATACATGTTGTACAAATAAAACAATAAATGTAATAAACAAAAATGATGAAGAAAATCTCATTTTAGAATTATTAGGAAACATAGATAAACCAGAAGAAAGAATAAAATACCTAAAGAAATATAAAGATATGTTAATAAATAATCAAGACAATGATAGTCAAAACAGTGAACCAAAAGTACAATCAAAGATTGGATTGTCAGAAACACTGAATAGATTTAAAAATAAAAGTAAAGAACTAACAGTGACAGATCTATATCAAGAAGTAAAAATATTAAAAGCAGAAATTAAAGAATTAAAATTCCAAACTACAATGTTAGAACAACAAGTCTCAGACTTGATTGATAATAAAAAAGATGATTTTAAAGAAGATTTTCAAAATATGCAAGAAATAGAAAGCCAAAATAATTGCATGGCTAGAATTCAACACATAAGATATAGAAAATGGCATATTAAAATAAAAATAGTAATAAAAGATTTTCAGTTTATAACTTATGCCCTAATTGATTCTGGAGTAGATTTAAACTGTATTCAAGAAGGAATAATTCCATCTAAATACTTTGAAAAATCTAAAGAAAGATTATCATCAGCAAATGGAAGTAAAATGCAACTAAAATATGAAGTTAATAATGCACATGTATGTCAAAATAATATTTGTTTCAAAACATCATTTGTTCTAATAAAAAATATGACAGATAAAGTAATTTTAGGAATGCCATTTATAATACTATTATATCCATTCACTATAGAAAATGATAGTATAATTAGTCAACCAATGGGAGAAAAAGTGATTTTTGAATTTATTACTAAATCTGAAATAAGTGAAATCAATATATTAAAAGAAAATTCAATCTCAAAAAACTTATACTTAATAAATTCTAAAACCAATCATCTGAATTATTTACAGCAAGAGATTAAATATGTAAAAATAGAAGAACAATTATTAAATAAAAACTTACAACAACAGATCAAATACTTTGAAATGAAATTAACAAGAGAAGTATGTTCAGATCTACCAAATGCCTTTTGACATAGAAAAAGACATATAGTAAATCTACCTTACATAAAAGATTTTAATGAAACAAAAATCCCAACTAAAGCCAGACCAATTCAAATGAATGAAGAAACATTAGAATATTGCAAAAAAGAAATTTCTGAATTACTTAGTAAAGGAATTATTAGAAATAGTAAATCTCCTTGGTCATGCTCAGCCTTTTATGTTCAGAAACAAGCTGAAATAGAAAGAGGAGTCCCAAGATTAGTAATTAACTATAAACCATTAAATGAAGTTTTAGAATGGATAAGATATCCAATACCAAATAAAAGAGACCTAATCAAAAGAATAGCTCAAGCAACAATATTTTCAAAATTTGATATGAAGTCAGGATTCTGGCAATTACAAATTAGTGATCAAGATAAATATAAAACTGCTTATGTTACCCCTTTTGGTCATTATGAATGGAATGTAATGCCATTTGGTCTAAAGAATGCCCCTAGTGAATTTCAAAAAATTATGAATGAAACATTTAATCCATATACCCAGTTTACATTAGTTTATATTGATGATGTATTAATATTCTCACAATCAATAGAACAACATTGGAAACATTTAAATCTGTTTGTTAAGATAATCAGAGAAAATGGATTAGTTGTTTCAGCACCCAAAATAAAATTATTTCAAACTAAAATAAGATTTTTAGGATTTAATATATTTCAAGGACAAATCACGCCCATTGATAGAGCCATTCAATTTGCAGACAAATTCCCAGATCAAATCTTAGATAGAACCCAGTTACAAAGATTCTTAGGATCACTGAATTATGTAGCAGAATTTTATGAAAACCTTAGAGCCAAATGTAAACCCTTATTCAATAGATTAAAAAATAACCCAAAACCATGGACTGAAAAACATACTAGCATAGTTAAAGAAATAAAAACTCATATTAAATCATTACCCTGTCTAGGAATACCTTCTATGGATTCATTCAAAATTGTCCAAACAGATGCCTCTAAAATTGGTTTTGGAGGAGTTTTATTTCAAAGACACACCTCTCAGTCACCTGAACAAATTGTCCGATTTCATTCTGGAACCTGGACTTCTTCTCAAAATAATTATAGTATCCGATTGTAGGAGAAAAGGCGACACTAGCGTCTCCGAATGTAGAAGAAAAGGCGACACTAGCGTCTCCGATTGTAGGAAAATAGACGACACTCGCGTCTCCGATTCTAGGAGAAAAGGCGACACTAGCGTCTCCCATTGTAGGCCAAAAGTGCGCGTAAACAATGAGAAACGGAGACACTCGTGTCGCCGATTTGATGAGGATACTGCGACACTAGCGTCGCGAATGTATAACGGTTATCAGCGACGCCTTGCGTCGCCTTAATCCTTATTTTACGGCGACGCAATTTGGACGTCGCGAATGTTTTTGTACTTTCGGCGACTCCCCTTTCCGCGACACATGAATTTACGTCGCCGTTTACAACTAGCGACGCTATTTTTACATCGCCTATTAGGGTTTTTGGCGTAGTGCCTGATTTTCTAACTCGTGAGTTCTTACAGGGAAAATCAAATAGCAATGACGGACAAAAAGAAAACAACTAGTAAACCAGGGTCATTGACCCAACCGGGGTCTTCTACTTCTAGTCAACCAACCCAATCAAGACAATTAGTGAAGCTTGAGTCACCTAAACAGAACCTTAGTTCAAACCTATTTATCACAGTTGATCCTATCAAGCCTAATTACTAGTCAGCTCTAATTAGCTCATATGATCCTTATGCAATAACACCAAGTCAACCATTCAATCCCATAACTCAGTCAAAAAAGAGCTCCCCTTATTTTAATATTGCCAGTTACACTCTTTTTTACATTGAACCCAGCCAAGAAAATGTACCAGTACCAACAGCCAACTTCCATGTTAAAAGATTCTTTCCACCAAACTTCAACTACATACCAGGCCATCCTAGTAAAACTCTCAGATACTATACTGACATCCTTATCAAAACTAATTCTGTTTCAATTAGCCCTATATACGAGCAGCAAAAATTCCCTAGTCAACCTCAGAAACTTCTGTATCATAAATTAGTCATCCTTAAAATTATCACTTTAGATGAATGGAAATCCCCTCCATTCAATTTTAAAACAATCCAAGATACTACATTTAACTACCACGACTATATTGAAGCTTGGGATAAGGTTCTCCTTCATCAAAATGAAACTTTCAGTCATTCTTGGTTCATTAACTGGGATAGTAAATTCCGTAGAAACTTTCCTAGTTGGTTTTACCAATGGTGGTCAGATCATGGTTTAGAGAAAATAGTTTTTCCCCCAAAATTCCAAGATTTGTACACTTACTTTATTCAGAAATATCAACCCAGTCAACAAGAGAGAAAATTCATGGGAACTCTTATTTTTATGTCAAAATATAAAATCCCTTGGATATTCAAATGGCATTATGGTACTGAAGATGACATTGTCTTCCGTATTAATCAAGTCAAATGGTGGGACAAATTCAATTGTGAAAGAATTGAATATCAAGTTAACAAAGAATTCCCCAAAGAACCAGAGCCAAAGAAACCAACAACATCAACAAGCTCACAGTCAAAGAAAGAACTGCTTGAATTAGCCAAACAACTGATGGATCAAGCTTCACAACTTGATGATTCAGACGAAGAGTCAGAAGCATCATCCAGTCAACCAAAATCAAAAGAGAAAATCTGCTGGGCAGATTTTGAAGACAACCAAGATCCCTATGATTACGGGACCCCTGATCTAGGTGATGATTAAAGCTGCAGTAAAGGCCACCGAAAGTAAAAGCAGAGGTAAAATGCTTTAACCAAGGTAAAAGCAGATTCCCTGACAAAAGTACTGACAAAAGTAAAAGCAGAAGTAAAATCAAGATTCTCTGACAAAAGTAAAAGTAAAAGTAATTTACCCAGAGTTAAAGCAGTCTACCCAAAGTTAAAGCAGATTCTCCATCATCACGAGGAATACAGTGACCAAGACTCCTCGACTATAAAAACCTCATTCATCCAGATGAAGAGGCAGGCATAATTTTTAGAAGAAAAAAGCATTCAAAGTTTTCAGTTTATTTGTAATTCATTCAAAGTATTTCATTTCCTTCATGTAAGACTCAGTAAATATTTATAATATTCAGTTTTAGTTAAGTATATCGGCTGGAAACCATAACCTAGAGGCTTTTGATCCTCGTGTTTTGGTGTACAACAACGCCACGTACTTAATCAAAAATTGTTTTCTTTTATTACTATTCACAAAAAGTACTATTCATACTACTGTTCATCTAATATTTCTCTTTAATTATATCGCTTAAGTATATATTTTAATATATATATATAGTATAATTTAATATATATATATATAGTATAGTTTTTGATCATAAACGTCTATATATATATATATATATACAGATTTGCTATAAACCCCGAAGTCGGAGTTTATAGCGTCCCCAACAAGTCAAAATTTACGGGGAAGTCAAAATTCAGCAAATTTTGGAAACCCACCCACGTGCACGTGGTCAGCAACCAACCCCCCCTATCCTTTTTCTTCCCATCTTCTCCTCTCCCCTGGAAATCCCCCCTGCCTCCCCCGATTCTCCTCCCTCCTTCGCAGCTGCGCACCAAAGCCCCCCCGCGATCGAGCCTCCCCGATTCGCCTCCCTCCGTCCTCGGTGCCACCCCCAGCTTCAAATTTTCCTCGAGTGTCCCTAATTTGCAGAGCCCCGAGCTGCTGCGCACAGCCCAAATTTGCAGAGGCGACACCGCAATTTGGCCTCGTTGCAGAAGCCGACATAGACAGGTTTGTACGATTTCGGAAGCCGACCCGATTTGCAGACTGTGAAGGTCGAACTGAATGGACGTCGGGTGCCTGTTAAGCCATTTCTTGACTATGTTGATCTTTGCTTACAGTTTACTTGCCTGTTAAGCCATTTTTGTACTTATAGTGGTTTTTTTTCTTCTTATTATTTCACAAATTTTCCATTGTTGTGAGAGCTGGGGTATTTTTCCTGGTCAGGAAATATTCCATATTGTAAACCACCACCCACTTCCTTATTCTACATATTTAATGTTAAATACAAGCATATAATAATATGTAAAGCATTTGCGTTTTGTATTACAAATAGAAATGTCCCTTTTTCTTCTTTATTTTCTAGTGCAGACAGTTTTTGTGGTTCTGTAGCTTCGTAGAAAAAGTAAACAATTTAGGAAAGTAAAGGAAATGGCTTTTTGAAACTAAGGCCAATTTGGGTTTAATTAAAATTGGAAACTTGGAACATTTTATACTTTTAGATCGACACGAAGGACACTTTTCTGTATATAGCAAGGATGACTGATGTCTCTGCCATGGACATATGGGTTTTGCATTTCCTCTTTATCTTTGCTGTGTTTTAGCAGACAATTGAAAAAATTAAGTAAGGGGGGGGGGGGAAGAAAAAAAAGAAGAAGGAAAGTTGGAGGAATGTGCGAGAACATAAGACTTTGATAAACCTTTAATCTCTATGTGAAATAGTTGGGGCTTTTCACAAACTTTTTCGAGGTTGATTTGGTTCTGGTAAAGGCCGATCGAAAGCTTTTTTGACAAAGTAAATGGTAAATTGAACAAAAATGTTTCAAAAAGAAAAAAAACTTATAATCATAATTCTTTTTGAACAGCGTCAACAATCAGTTAAAAGAAATCCTGGGTTAGCGTAGCTGTAGGCCGCATTTCAATGGTCAAGATAAAGCAAATTTGATAGAGATTTGGCTCGTTGAGAACCAATCTTTTCTTTTTCTAAAATGTAATTACGGAGGATGATTATGCTCGTATGATTGTATCTATTTCTGAAAGAACCACTGTGCGCGGCGGCTCGGGGCTCTGCAAATTGGGGACACTCGAGGAAAATTTGAAGCTGGGGGTGGCACCGGGGAAGGAGGGAGGCGAATCAAGGAGGCTCGATCGCGGGGGGCCTTTGGTGCGCAGCTGCAAAGGAGGGAGGAGAATTAGGCAGGGGGGATTTCCAGGGGAGAGAAGAAGCTGGGAAGAAAAAGGACAGGGGGGGGACCATGTGCACGTGGGAATTTTGACTTCCCCGTAAATTTTGACTTGTCGAGGACACTATAAACCCCGACTTCGGGGTTTATAGAAAATCTGTANTATATATATATATATATATAGGTAAAACCCATATATATATATATATCGTTTTTTATTTGATGATGCCGGATTGTTTTTTTGTTTTGGTAAAATGGACATTATATAAAACACAAAAGAGAACCTTCACAACAGAGGGATTACAAAAAGTTTCCCAAATAGTTACAAATTAAAGCAGTAAAAAGAGAAACTGGGAGCACCTGATTAACTAGATCATCAAAACAAATAGTAAATTATTCCCTTAGGACATATTTTGCAAGTGTGTTTACAAACATGTTTGAAGACCGGTGGTTTCAGGAGAGAGACCAATTAAAACTTGCAAGAACATTTTTTACTTTTAAAATTTCATACCTTGTTGTCCATCATTCTAGTTCAGTTAAAGAGGTAACTTCTTTCACTACATTGGCTGCATCCGAGAACCATAAAACATCCCTCCAGTTCTTCTTTCCAACAACCTCAGTGGCCTAATAGAGAGCAGCCAGTTCAACCTCGAAGACTGAGTTGCAGGTGGACAATTTTGTTGCCAACCATAATATTTTTTCCCTTCTGTCTCTAACTACAAAAGCCAAAGCTTATCCATGTTCTTTTACAGCCGCGTCCACGTTAATTTATAACCATCCCTCCGGAGGTGCTTTCCATTGTTCATCAAGGTTAATTATTGTTTCGAGAGAGGCTTCCAAGTAAACAACATGGGAGACACTTAAACCAGAAAAATCCAAAAATTGGTATTCAAAGAAGAATAAGGCTTCTTTTAAGTTCCAATATTTTTGGAAGATACTTTGATTTCTAAAGAACCAAATGCAGTAAAAAAGGGAACTTAAAAAACAAGTGATATATAAGGGATCCATTCCTCTAAAAAAGGCTCATCTTGGGGGTTTATGCATAAAAGCACCAACTCTTGAATATTACAAACTTCCGATTTGTCAAGATAATAGCCCCCAATGCTTCCAAAAGCCGAAGCTCTAGTCATTTGACACTGTTTGAAGAGGTGGAAAGCTGATTCAGTACCTGCATTACAGAGAGGGCAGTAGGTATCTCCCTTCCATGTTCTTTCTCGTAAGAGTTCCATTGTTGGAATCGTACCAGCCATCATCCTCCATAGGAATAGCATGAGACGTTCATGTATTCTTAGCTTCCAAAGCTTCTTCCAATGGGTTGAAACATCCCTTTCAAAAAGCCGGTTATAACAATCTTTAACTTGAAAAGGATCCCAGCTTATTCCCCATCCAAATCAGTTTATCCTCACACTCCACTTCTGGCCATTGAAGTTTCAAAATTTCCGAGGCAGAATCAACACAAAAAACCTCTTCCACGAGTTCTCTATTTCAAGCATTTGAGTAGGGTAATTTAAAGACCCCAACTCTATTATAAACACTAACATTTATTCTGGCTTTTGAATGGGGAATTTGTCCAAGGAGATTTGGAACCCACAGGTCCTTCCATTGGTTTATAGAGAAGTCATCCCCTATTTTGAAGCACACCCCTGATTTTATACATTAACCTGCCCAAACAATGCCTTTCCAAATATATAAAGCTTCCTTGTGAGGTTTGCAACTGAAGAAAGAGACTATCAAGCAATATAAACTATTTGACGGCACCCAGTAGAATATTCATCTATATATATGTAAGTATGCATATGAACAAAAATAAAATGTGCCATATCTTAACGTGCTATAGAGTCTAGAGGATAGCTCGTTCCCTAGCGCATATATTCTTCTTTTTTTTTTTGGTAATATCTAATATATTCTTTTTGTTTGCATCGAAAACAAAAATTAAAATAAACTTAAATACATACTGTAGGATTATCAATCACAGTCTTGATAATGGACTTTCTATGATGAATAATTGATGATGGACTTTTTATGATGAATAATTGATGATGGACTTGGAGCGAGTTGGAAAATAATATCTATATTTTTAATAGTATCAGTTTTGGTGATTATTTTAGTAAATTTGGTATAGTGGTAAAAGTTATTGAGAATACACTTAGGTTGAATTTAATCACCTCTAATAATTAAAAAATAAAAAATAGAAGAGTTGGCATATTAAATACGGTTTTATTTGATTTTCGTTTTTACTTTTGCTTTGTGAATTATAAACAAAGAACCATTTTTCTGTAGCATATTTTACCCACACACAAAAAAAAGGGAGATTAAAAGGGACAAAAACTGATTTTTATTTTGTACTAGAAAGTTAAAAAAGTAAAGAGTTTCATCAAAAAAGTAAAATAGTAAAATATATAGGAATTATATAAGTTTTGGTCTTGGTAAGGCCCAAATCTCTATGACACCTGGAAGAAAAAAAAATCTCTATAATAACTTTTTTTTTGTTTTGTTTGATTTTTTCCCCACCAATCTCTGATGATAACGGATTCAACACTTTGAGATGTAAGTTTTTTACCAAATTTGAACTTTTCGGAATCTTTTCTCAAGTGTGAGTTGAACTTTCTTGCTTTCGATTTTTCGCTTACCAAAATATTATTTTCTTTATTGTTTCCTGTATGTGTTCAATAATGACTGCAATATAAGAGAAACAAAAATAAACATTAATAGTTGTTAAAATTAGCATTTGGAATCCTTTAGTGCTTAGCCCCCGTCACCAAATAACGATATAAACAAATCCAAAACAATTGAACATAGAATTTAATGGTTAATAAGATTCCAAGTACCCCACAATAAATCCAAAGAAATTCAAATTTGGTCTCATCATCATACTTTAACATGTGAACTTAGTCGTAATGTGCCACATTTAATTTATTTATGGTGGGATGGCCATTTTAATTATTAGATTAGTTTATTTATGATACTAATTGCAATGACAGGATTATTGGAGACATGATGATAAAGTGTTAAGGGATTTAATTAGGTATCCTAATTGGCATCCATTAAAATAAACACCAATTATAATTTATAAATAAGTCTACCCCAATTGTTATATATTATGGAGAAGTAGAAGAACCTACAGTTTATTGCAAATAATGAAGCAAATTCCATCCTATAATAATTCTTTTTCTCTCTCTAAAAACCATACTAAATGAAGAAAGAAAATCCCACAAGTTGTTTTCCTTACACATGGAGTGTGTCCCATATATGCTTGACAGAAACAATTAATCTTAGCTGATAAAGAATAGAGCTTTATTTTATTTTAATTTAATTTTTTGGTAGATTCTTTTTCATAACAAACATACATTTTGTAATCCAAGTAGTCTCTGATCAAATCTTGGCACCCAAAAAAAAAAAAAAAGTCTTTGATCGAGTACTGTAAAACTGATTGAAATAAAATGCAAAAAGAAAAAGTCAATAAATCAACAAAGAGAATGTTTAGTTACTTTTTATCTTAAGAACATCAGAAGTATATATATATATATATATATATATGTGTGTGTGTGTTACTCCTTGTCTATGTTGATGATGTGGTAATAACAGGTTCAAGTGAAAAACATATTACATCTTTGATAAGAGATTTGAATTCAATATTCTCCTTAAAAGATCTAGGAAATTTAAATTTCTTTCTTGGATTGAAAGTCACAAGAAACTTCAACAGTCTATTTCGTACACAAATCAAATACACTTAAAACATGTTGGTCAAAATAAAGTTTGATACTGCAAAAGGTTATGCTACACCTATGAGTGGTGGCAAACATTTGTTTCTTTATGATGGTAATATATTAGTGAATCTTGAAGTATACAGAAGCACTATAGGAGTCTTGCAGTACCTAACCATTACAAGGCCAGAAATTGCATTTACAGTTAACAAGTTAAGTCAATTTTTGAGTACTCCTACCACAACTCACTGGGAAAGTTGCAAAAGAGTATTAAGATACTTAAAGTCGACAATCACTTATGGTCTTCATCTAAAAGCTTGCAACAAGTTTATATTTCATAGCTTTGCTGACTCGGATTGGGCTAGCAATCCAGATGACAGAAGGTCAACACATGGTTATTGTATATTTCTCGGTGCAAGTCTTGTATTTTGGAGTTCTAAAAACCAGCACACAATTTCCAGATCAAGTACTGAAGGAGAATACAGAGCCTTAGCTCATGCTGTTGCTGAACTAGCTTGGTTACAAAGCCTAGCTAAAGAACTACATCTTATAATGTCAAGACCAATTGTGTGGTGTAACAATATGAGTTCCATATCACTTGCTTCAAATCCAGTACATCACAAAAGGACAAAACATATTGAGATAGACTGGCACTTTGTTGGAGATAGAGTTGTTGAAAAGATCATTGAAATAAGATATGTTCCAACTCAAGAACAAATAGCTGAAATATTAACTAAGATACTTGGAATGGAAAGATTTCAATATCTATTAGGAATGTTGAATATAGTTGCTGTGGAGAAAATTGGAATCAAAATTACACATTAGTTTCCTGCTATATCAGTTGTATATTCAGAACTATTGAAGCTTGGACTTACTGTTTGGTATAAAGACTTGCAAAGTGAAAGAATGTGATCCAAAGAAAAGAATCAGATCTCGATCGAGTTTTAAGGGGGCTATTGAGGATTTATTTTTATATGTGCAAAACACACAGTTTCATTAAAAGATAGAATGAGTTGAATGAGCAAAACACATGGCTTCGTTCAGTTTTGTTTATGTTTGTACAAAATGCAAAGCTGTATTAAAAGAAAGAAAAGGAAATGTGAGGTGCTAGTCTTTCTGTTTAATAACAAAATCAGTTTAGGAGGAAAGCTGTTAATGCTGATTAGTTTGTTAAAGGTAGTTAAGTTTCTGTTGATGTAAAAAACAATTATTGTAATCAGAAGTATTAATTTTCATTGTATCATAATTTCATCAATACAAAAAACGCTGTCTTCTTCTTTTCTCTGTGCTTTCTGTTTCGTATTAGGGTTCATTGTTTTCTTACAATTTACAATAAATCAACAATGAGAATGTTTAGTTACTTTTCTAGCCATCTCCACCCAATTTCTTACTCTCTCTTTTTCTTTTTTAAATAGATTTTTTTTCACGAACCAATGTATTAAAATCCTACTTCCATCCCATCATATACATGTCATAAATTATCAAGAAGATGTTTGACTTAAAAGGAGTTTTTATTCTTTGGTTCAAAATTAATGATAATATGTACAAATTGTGTTGACATACTGAGAGCGAAAATTTAAATTATAATTTTTGTATCGGTAATGTGATACAACGAATTATTTATAAATAAACATACTATAAATATATTTTAAAACTTATATGATTTATTTAATTTTTATATAACATAATATGTGATTATAAATAATTAAATTAATATGATATGTGATTAATAAAAATAAAATAATATGGCATGGTCATTGCAAATTTTCCTAGAAGTTTACATCAACAGGTCGACCTTAGTCCTCGAAGAGTTATTGGTCATTTCCATTTCTTCTTCACTCGCACAAGCTTTTTTTTTTTTTTTGGTATTGAATTGAGTTAATAATTACCTAAATTTCATTCTTACCCAACTATTCTTTTCTGGGTTATTTATTTATTTATTTTTATTTTAGTTTGTCTCATAAGATGTTTGAATAATTCCAAAGATTAAAACGAAAATATGTGAATGTACTGTATGAATTTATTTTTGTTCATTGACAAATATGGCTATAGCCTCTATATATTCCTAATTTTTATTACAAACTTAATTATACATATTAATTTGAAATAATTATTAGTTGTTAGAAAAATATAAGAAAAATTATAACTTTTGTCTCCAACGACTGAACGGATGCAATTAGTTGAATATCTTATTCTTATTTTCTTTAGTTATTTGAAATAACAGAAAAATTAAATCATTTTTTTCCCTTTACAATAGATGGTCCTGCTTACCTATGATTATATTTGTATCTTAAAAATGATTTATAAGTAAAGAGAAAAGATTTATAAGTTGATATTTTGTCTTCATTGGTTTTACTAACTGAGAAAGTGTTTGAAGGTTGGAACTTTTGACACCTAATTAGTCCCGTAGAAATGTTAATTTCCCAGTTCATTAACAATAATAATATTATATTTAATATCATTGAGGATATTAGCTTAACAGTAGAAAGTCAGTTCACACATACAGATTTAAAAATTGAAATGTGAGCTTTGGTATGCTTCACTATTGACTAGGATGATCACATGCTACACAGTGTAAAGCTTATGGCTTGATGCCTATGATTAGGGAACGACTCGGTTCGGTGCAGTTTAGTTTTGGACAGTTTTTGCATCGAATCGAACCCTCCGATTTGAGTTGGACATCAATCTAAATTGAACCGATAACTCATGTATAACTTAGACACGACCGAACCGAGCATGTAAGATTTTAGTATGTCAGTTTTGGGCCTCAAACTGAAAGAAAAACAAAGAAAAAATCTCACCTGGTTGGAAGATGAGGTCATGCACTCGACATGGTGTTGAAAATGAAAGTGGGATACAGACAGTAACTGACTATTATGAGAGGAGATGAGAAAGACAAAAAGAAAAAAACTGGATAGGAGACACATAAAATGACGAAAAGCAGAGGAGAGAGATTCATACAAACAAACAAAAACAATTTCAAACATATACAAGTTATATAACTATTTCAGGATTTTTTAGGGAAAAAAAATGAAAAATCGAGAAGAGATGAGAAAGTTATAGGGCATTTTCTTACTTAATTGGTAGGCTGGTTCATGTTCGCCGTTAGTGGTAATTAGGGGGAGTCTCAGATTAGGGAATAGATAACAGAGAGTTAAGGCTTTTAGTTGTTAGTGTTACAAGAAGAAAACTAGAGAAGAGATAGTTATGGTCGGCTGAGAGAGAGAAAAGGAAAAAAATGTGAAAATGATTTGAGAGTGAGACAGTTAAGGCTGATTGAAGAGGAAAAAAAATTAACAGATGAAGTTAATCCAAAAAGAGCAACGTGGCAAAATCTATAAGGGATCACTTATGCAGTTCGATATGAGAGAAAAAAAAAATTGAGCTACACATTGAACCGAAATGCATAGTTTTTCAATTTAAACGCCTAAACCAAACAATTCAAATGCATATAAACTGAACTAAACTGCATAAATAGACAGTTCTGATAATGCAGTTCAAATTTTGCCATATCCTGCTTATTATAACATGAGAAGGCATCCTTTTTTATTTATAAAAAAGATATTATATATAATATTTTATATTTGGAAAAAAACAAAAGAAAAAAAAAAACTTTCCTGACAATCGAATTGACTTTGAAAAATGAAAATTTATGCAGTGAAACATTTTTTTTTTGAGGTATCATTGGAATGTCTAAGAATAATTAATAATTGTAAATTTAAATGTTATTCAAATAATATTATTCAATATTTATGATAAATAAATATTATTTATTATGAATAAAATATTAATTAAAATAAATAATTTTAAAAATATAGATACTGTCATATTTATTAGCTACACATATTTTATTATTTATATTATTTAATCGGCTTTAAATGATAAATAAATAAATATATATATATATATATTTTGCTAAGAGACTTTAAATGATTAATATAATAGTACTAAATATTTCCCACAGCATTGCTTTTTAAAAAATAATGCCGGAGTTTCAAGTTTAACCTTTGAAGATTAGGCCAAGTCAGCTTGAGNTTTTTTTTTTTTTTTTTTTTTTTTTTGTGCAATGAAGGAACGGAGAGAGAGAGAAAAGAACAGGCCAACTGCCACGTTGACTGCTTAATAATATCCAATCATGGAGACACGCTTTTCTTGCAATGTGTTGTTGTTGCTGCTGTAAAGAGGTCGTTTTCTTCTTCCTTCTCATTTTTGGCAATCAAAAAAGAAAAATAAGAATACCCACTTTAAGTTCTGTTCTTTTTCCTCCTCTTCAACTCCTTATTTTCACAGTTAATTTCATAATCCAGAAAATCCCCACTTAAAAAGTTTGTAGATTTTTATTCTACAATGCATATCTGCTGATGGGTATTTCAGATTGTCTCTTTTGAGGAGAAAATTTCATGTGGGTCTTGAAGTTTTTTAATGTTTGGGAATATCTGGAGGTGGGGTTTT
The DNA here is from genome assembly GCA_003254975.1 of Ochetophila trinervis. Lineage (NCBI taxonomy): Eukaryota > Viridiplantae > Streptophyta > Magnoliopsida > Rosales > Rhamnaceae > Ochetophila > Ochetophila trinervis. Next base: position 122,726 of record QANX01002390.1, on the reverse strand, counting down.
GGAGCTATTCGATTTCCACAGTGAGTTTTTGAACTCTATATACGACTATGGAGGGGATAATTTGGAAGTGAGCGACTGAGACTTTAGGGGACGAAGATATTGGATATTTTGTTGGGATTAAGAATTCAGAGCTCCTACTTGTCGTTTGTGGGTTTCTCGAAGTTCACGAGACCTTAAACTAATCCCCGGGCACCGACATCGTCCTAATACCTTGTCTGTTTATGGTGGCTACTTCTTCATGTTTTGCTCAGAGGAACAGAGGCTGTGGTTGCGGTTAGTGAGATTCTGACCGTTACAACCAATCGCTTTTGAATGTCTTTGAGAAAACTTGTGGGATAGTTGTTACTTATTTGGTAAGAACCAAGAATTTCGTGCACGTAGACAAGGATTACTTTTTTCAATATCCTTTCTCTAAATTTTCGGGTGGATTGAGGATTTGGTTCTTTTTTTATGAGAGACAAAGGGGCTTTTTTTAGCAAAGCAGCGACCTTAGTTCTCGCGGATAATAATCTCTCCGATATAATTTTTTATTTTTTTTTAATTCCTTTTTCCTTTATTGGAGGTTTGAAAATCTTGGAGAGTCATGAAATTTCTAAGCGTTGTCGGGAATTCTTTTGGTTGTTCGGCATCTGGGGAGCGTTTGGTTTCGGCTGCAAGAGATGGAGATCTTCAAGAAGCCAAGGCCTTGTTGGAGTACAATCCTCGTTTGGTCAGGTATTCAACGTTTGGTGTTCGTAATTCTCCCCTCCATTACTCTGCAGCCCAGGGCCACCATGAGGTATTTCAAAACCTAATTCTTTGCACATTTGATGAATCTGTTAATGGTGGTGATTGTATTTTTCCATGCTTTTAGATAGTCTCTCTCTTGCTTGAGTCCGGTGTTGATATTAATCTGAGGAATTATCGTGGACAGGTAATGATATTTTAATCAATATTCAATTTTGATTTTTGATTTTTGGTTTATCTAACAGATTTACTTTTACTTTTTTACATTTTGTCTAAAAAAAGTTTTTTTTTTTTTTTTTTAAAAAAAATTTGTTAAGAATTTGGAAATGTGTTCTGAATTTTTGTTGAATAGACCGCTTTGATGCAAGCTTGTCAACATGGTCACTGGGAGGTGGTTCAGACTCTTGTTCTTTTCGGAGCCAATGTAAGACTATTACTAAGTAGCAAGTTATTTATATATATAATTTAAAAATATGCCTAGAAAATAATTATGATGAATTCATGGGGGATGGGGTTTAGATACACAGAGCTGATTATTTGAATGGGGGAACTGCACTCCACTTGGCTGCTTTGAATGGTCATTCCCGATGTATTCGGATCCTCCTTGCTGATTACATTCCCAGTTTGCCTGATTTTTGGAAAATGTTGAATACATCAAAAAATGGTGTGTCAAGTTCAGAGTTTGATCATAGGTAATTTCATCTTGAAGTCTGCTACTTTTACCTTTTTCTTTCTTCGTTTCTTATTCTTTTTGAATATGATGTACTGATTTACTTTCTTGTTGTGCTTTGTCTGAGTCAGTGCTTTGCGTCAGGTGATTAATAAACCTGCTGATGGAGGAATTACTGCTTTGCATATGGCAGCACTTAACGGTCATGTTGAAAGCGTACAATTGCTTTTGGATTTAGGGGCTTCTGTAACTGAGGTAACTGTGGAAGATGGAACTACAATTGACCTAATAGGTACTTTTGCTTGCCTTCTTTATCAGTTTTCTTTAGTTCCTTAACTTTGTAGAAATTGAACCCCAGGATTACTTCTGTTACCGTTACTGACATTCGAATGGTTAGATAATGATTTCTAGCTTTTGGATTACTTCCTGCTTCGACCCTTACCGCACCTTTGACCTGCCTATCCTCAAATATGATTGTTTTCTTTCTTTTTTACCTTCTTTGCAACTCTACTTGGTGTTTTACTTCCTTGAACTTGTATTTAAGGTGTTCAATTAGGATCTTCTCTAGGAAGACCCTTCTTCTAATTGCTAGGTGCTTAAGAGTTATCTTTTTGTGCTACAAGTATGTGATTCCCACGCGATTTGCATTTAGACCTTCTACTCTTATCCTCTCTCTCACAGTACATTTCTTCTTATCCTGTCCCTCTGATTCTAGAAGTCTATATTTCCTGAAGGGTTTTCTAATTCTCAAATTGAAAGTGACTCATTTAGCCCTTATAAAAGAGCCATAAATCAAGTCATTTTATTTAAAAATGCATGGACTTTTATGATTTCAACCCATCATAAAGTTCAGTTGGCACTATATTCGCCCATATGCTCCAGAGGTTTTGACCTCAACCATTTTAGGCTTGCATATTGATTTTGTTTACACTTTTTCTTTGAAAGATTTACTTTCCTCTATAAAGGGGCACAACAGTTTCAGGAGTTCTTGGTTTTATTTTGATGCATTTGAATTGAAATTAGATTCCTTAAGAGTAAAGTTTTAGATGTTTCTTCAGTAGAATTTTGTTTCCATTTATTGGTGTTGAACTTTCTAAAGACTGGATGATTTTTAGAATTTGTTGGCGAAAGAGATTCAAAGGTTGACGTCAAGTCCTTAGATGAATGTTATGATTTGCGAAATTCAATTTTTAATCTTTTTTCCTTTTTTCTTTCATTTTGTTATTAATTTTTTGCTAAGACTTTCCTTTTATTATTTAAACAAACATACTTTGTGATGTTTCCATATCTTCCATTAACAGCCCTATCTCTAGCATACCCCTACTTACTTAATGTTCAATATGCATTGCATTCTGCAGGTAATGGAAGCACGGCCCTCCATTATGCAGCTTGTGGTGGTAATGCACAGTGTTGTCAGGTATGTTTTCAGCTCTAAGAAGAACTCTGCTTTTTATTTGTTACTGGCATTTATGCTGTATTTTTACTATTTTTCTGAATACATTGTTGTACAGATATTAATCGCCAAGGGTGCCAGTCTGACTGCTGAAAATGCAAATGGGTATGTCTTTCTTGTGTCCAAGTTTTGTTACTTTTGGCATGTGCCCTTCTTTTGCAATATCCTCAGGGCCCTGGCTTATCTGATGGAAATTAGGTATACGTTGGTTGTAATATATGCCAAGTGTTGGATTAATATGTAACCTAGTAGTTCTGAAATATTTGAAATGTGCAATTGCCAAACCATTGACCTTTTCATGCGTTATTAACATAAAGTCTTCCAAGTGAAGTGAGAGATCGCTGTCATTTTTAGTTAGCTTTATGGAGACCAAATGATTTGAAAATATTTTAAATAATTGTTTCTAATATGCTTTGGGTCATTTTAATTCTTTCACTTTCGAATTAGCCAATGAAGACCAAATCATTTTCAGTTAGCTTTATGGAGACCAAACGATTTGAAAATACTTTAAATAATTGTTTCCTAATACGCTTTGGGTCATTTAGTTATCTAGAAATGTGTGGCTGTTAAAGGGGGCAGGGACTAGATAGTTTAAGCGTTCATAAATTTAGGTATGTGACTTTGAAGGAGCTAAACCACTTGCTAATTACCTGATGAACATTATGTAGGGGATGCTTACTTCAATCTATAATAATTGTGAACTTTTTGTCCAGGTTGTCTATAGGGATTTTTTATGTATAAAAATCAAAAGTTACTTTGACTTTAAAGGGTTCAAGTGAGAACCATATTTGGTTTGATCTAATTTATAATCATGAAAAGGCCTTTGATTGATAATAATCAAATATATGTTTTCTATCAATGTCAAAGCCTTAGATGGACCGAGGCTGTTGGTATGTGTAAAATTTAGCACTCTTTCCAATGGTGTAAAGCTTTGAGGAAGTAAGCTAGCATGGTATCTTCTGGTTGTCACATGATCTTGTGCTATAAGCTAGTCAGTCCTCATTTGTTGTACTTAGCTATGCATATACATGGCCACCTTCTGTTTCCAGTAGTTGGTGGCCATACATTTTTAAACATGAGGGTGATACTGTAGCATCAAAAAGAATGTTGGACCTTGACACCTCATTGACAGACCAGATGTGTAGTATATTTTATTTATTAATGAAATGTTGAAGAGATTGTGTTTGTAAAATATTGACATGTTTGTGTGATAGAACATGAATAATATGTGATAGAGATATAGAACATGATAGGTATAAATTATAAGCAGCTTAGAAGGTAGCATTTACAGCCATTCCACTGTGTTGATCCCACTAAAGTGCTTTCCTAGGAGGGGATACGAAATCGCTTCTCCTAAGAATCAAACCTCCTCTTAACAGCTTGGAACTTTATAGTTATACAAAACTGTGGTCCTTTTGAAATGAACTACTATAGAAATTATTCCATCTTTTTATTCAGTCGAGGTGAGTATCTAAAAGGAGTCTCTTCTCCCTCACTTCCCTTTCTGTAAACCTATTCCATCAATCTGAAGGATCACATTATTATGATCAAACACAAAATCATATGGATACTCGCTGATAATTGGTTTTAGAAGTTTTCAGAATATATAGGCAATTAATGTGTCCGGACAGCTGTTGGGATTTAGTATTTAAAAACTCCATCATATGAAATTAGTCTGTCTTTCTCTTTCTTTAAAATATGTCTCTTTTTGTATAGTGCATGGATGAATCGCATCCTCCATTTCAGATGGTGTGCCTCATAAATTGCTTGCAAAACATTTCAGGCTACTTGATTGCAGCTCAATTCTTTTGATGGTGATGTTTGTAATAATAGGTAAAAGTGCATCAGAAGGCTAAAATAAATCGTTTTAAGCAGATTTTATTGTAAAATTATAATGGAACTTGAAATGTGGCGAGTCTAGATTGTTTCTGGTTCTGACATGGCCCAACTATACAGTGGGAGATTTTATAGAGGCTGGGCTAGTTCCCTGATTTTCCTCTAACTTTAAGAATACATGAACCTTTTTCTCTAATGTGTACTTTATTTGTTTATTTTATTTTCCATTTGCAATTAATCTATTCTAGAAGATGTAGGACCTATACTCCCTTCATCCTATATGCTTATTTCTAGCACTATTTGAGTAACCTGAGCTTTACTTGGTGGCTTACTCTTGATTTTCTTTTACTTTTGTAAAGATGGAATGCCTTGATGGTTGCTCGTTCATGGCATAGAACTTGGCTTGAGGAAATTCTGACCGCGCAGGCAGAAGGCCACTCTCAAAGCCATCCTTCACCCTACCTATCTCTTCCCTTTATGAGCATCATCAAAATTGCTAGGTCAGTATCCTATTGGATAAGTATTTACTGATATCGGTATTGTAATTAAGTTTTGGCTCTATCAAGATGGCATATAAGAGCTCACCAAGTAATATGAAAAAGGAATAAATCATATAAATATAGCAACTAGATGTGGCATTGATAATGTCTTATAGAAAGTCCGCCTTAGATTTATTGAAGCATGTTAGCAAAATGTACAGTCACAACAATAAACTAATTGCAACGGCTGTTTATTTTAAAATAATTTTTTGTACAATCTTTGAATAATATTTCTATTTGGATAAATGATTCCAAACAAAATGGTTCACATTTCCTTTATTCATGGAGTTTCTTTGACCTTAACCCATTAACAAAGGCTTATTTACATTCTTTCTCAAGATGTTCCATCTTTCCAATGTTCGTTTACCATGACAGAATTGTATATATAACATAATAACTTATGCAGTTTCCTTTATTATTCAAGAATTTGTATCAATGTCATTAGCTAAAAATTATATTGTAATTATTTTCGTTCCAAGTTGGTATTAATGTGAAAAGGATTGCTTACATTTCAAATGAATTGAACTTTGCTCTTCTCTTTGCATGTAATTTGCAGAGAATGTGGATGGAGGAATGATTCTTCATCTTCATGCCAAGACCCTTGTGTTGTTTGTTTGGAAAGGCAATGCACAGTTGCTGCAGAAGGTAAAATATTTTCAGTGCTAGCATAATCACAATGGTTAATTTACGTTTTAATTTTGCATGACAGATCCAATTCTTTTGGATTTATAAGCTGATATTAGTACAAAAAAGTTCAACTATATAAAGGCTTGGATCATGGAATTTAACAATGCTATTGAAGATTAACTTCCTCGACCCAACATGCTCCTCTCATAAGTCAGTTGAGCTCCTTTGTCATAATTTACACAAGTGAATTGGGAACTGACAGTTTGACAGAAAATAATGTATGAGGATTTTGGTATAATGTGCTCTGGGGGTCAGAGGAGCATGTGCATCTCTTGGATGCTACAATTCTTGGGTTGGGGCTGCTGGACAGGATCGATGACTTGGAACTGTAATAGAGATTCGTGTGTCAAATGCACTGTTATTGTAGTGAGAAAAAGTCTAAATCTAAAGTTTTAAAATGTATATGAATGTTATAATGAACGATTTAACTTTTTATGCCATTTCATATGATATGTTTATTGTCACAAATTGTTTTAAAAAAATGAAATCTGAAGCTAATTGTAAACATCTGCCAGGTATTCTTGGTTACTCCAGAATGATGTGCGTCCTTTTATGTGTTGCCTCTATAGAATTTTTCTGTCTCTGTGAAAAATTCCTAAAGCGTGTTTCTTCTTTACACATGCTTTTGCATATTATTAAATATCTCTTTGAATATTTCAAAACTGCATTCATTTGATGCCATAAACAAGCAATGTCATTTAACTTCAAAGTTATGGTGCCGTACTGATATACAAAACTGCTAGGATTATGTGTGCTATTGCTATGTAACACTTGGATGCATGAATGAGATGTCTGATGCTGCAGGTTGTGATCACGAGTTCTGTACGCACTGTGCTTTATACCTTTGTTCCACGAACTGCACCTCAACCGTGGCTCATGGTCCCCCAGGTTCAATCGCATGTCCTCTTTGTCGGAATGGCATAGTTTCATTTGCGATGCTTCCGGGAACAAAACCAGTAATCAAGGAGATTGCAAGAACAAGTTTGTCCCTGTCATTTTGTTCATGTTCTGGTGAGGTACCAGAGCCCACATCGCTAACTCCATTTTGCAAGCCAGAGTTACGTTGCTCTAGAATCTCCCCTCTTGGGTCTTCTTTCCGGTCCCTGAGCTGCCAACGGTTCCCATCGGTGAGAATCAATTCTAGTCTTTGCATGAGGGCTCCAGAAATTAGTCCCTCGTTGATTCCTTGCACCGCCGATAGAAACTTTCGAAGCCACTTGGCTAGGTGTTCGAGAGCAGGCTTTAGACAGTCAGCTTCCCACAGCGAGAGCAGAAGATCATGGTTCTCTGCTCTCAATCAATATGTAACAACTGGTATTGGATGCTGAGCTTAACCTTTGAACATATTATTCTTTTCCTTTGTTAATTACGAGTCAGCTTTTATGTATTCCGCCTTGTATTCATCCAAAATCAAGACTCACTAGTAATCTTATATAAATGCTTATCATTGAGCGTGTATGTATATGAATTTGGACGTGATTTTGGGTTCGTAAATACATGATTAAGGAAAGAAAAAGAAAAAGTATATGTAGATTTTCCTTTGTTATTTGAACATAAGTTGGAATATTAATACTGTTGTACTCCCAATTATATCAGATCTTATCCATTGAATCCTAATCAATTTTTTTCCTGGCATTCCAATCTGATCAAAATTTTACACCAATGATTTTTTTTACAAGTTCCAATTGTTATTATATTAAAAATCCAAACAGTCTTGCTATTATAAAATGGAATTTAGGGTTAAAGGAATTTTTAAATACGTTTATATCAAAAACCCAAATGCTCATTGACGAGAAGAGGTTTAATGCTATATTGTTCATTTTTCATTACTCATTCAGGCGTTTACAATGGCAATTTTTTTTTGCACAATCATAATATATGTTAGTGACAAATACTTTTGATATCACTATTGGTTGATGTTTTAGTGACGAAAATATTATTTGACGTCATAAACATGGGTATTTTGTATCAAAACGATATCCAAGTAAAACTGCAGTCAACAGTGGCAAATTTTAAATCTAGTAACTACTCACTGTATTAGAGATAGCGACAGTTGACATTGTAACCAGTGATTTAGTGTCACAAATCTTTGCTTTTTAGAGACAAGATGAATATATAGCTTTTATCTTGAGTTTGGAGTACATATTCTTGATGTGCATTATCGAAAAATTATTTTCTTCCTTCATGGTTGGTTTGCTTGTAGCCAACAATATGATATGTGCATCCCTTTTCTTATACAAATGGAGAAAATCACGAAGAAAGCATAAAATAAATCGTCCGAATGCATGAAACTTAGTTATAAAAAAATAAAATTCCAGAGGAGAAAGAAAAAGAGATGACAAAGCACAAAGAAAGCAGAAAACAAAACTAACTCCGTATGCACATGAAACTAAAATATCTTATTAGCCAAAATAACCAGAGTTACATAAGATGGTAGATAGATGGACTAGGGCATCGTCTCTGGTTGTATTTTTGCTTGTCAGAGATTAATATAATCTGAGCCCATACAATAATCTAATAAACATAAAATAAAATAAAAATAAAAATCATAGGGTGCAAAAAAGATTAAACATAAGAGAGAAAGGAGTTACGTACTTATGGCTTTGCAATATTCTTATAACAAAATTCATTTTAAAGTTGCTAAAACTATTGAATAATAAAGCTCAGGAGGGATAAACAAGAATAAAAAAGATGGAAGAGTTGGCTAAAGTAAAAATGAAATTAAAAAATAAAAACAGAATAGAAAACGAAGATGACAAATATAAAAAAATTAAAAAGCCTTGCAAGGTCAAGAAAAAAAATTAAAAAGAAAAAAGAAAAAAAGAAAAACAAGCTCAACAAGGATAGCACCATCAAGATCCAAAGGTCTGGTTCATTCTGCATTCATGTACAAAGCCATGAGCTACTCCAGCTGCAGCTGTTCTGTGAAAAACCTTGGAATGGAGGAGGAAAATGTGGTTATTGGGTGCTCTAGTATGTGCTTCATGAGCACTCCTAGCAAGATACATTTGCATATTTGAGAGAATAAAAATAAAAAGAGCATCCAAAACTTTTAAGGGGGGGGGGGGGGGGGNGGGGGGGGGGGACAATAATAATATTTGAGGGGTGCTGTGAAGTGATGTAAATGGGCAAAAGAAAGGTTGGTGAGGAGAGAGTGTGTGAGAGAGATTGAGAGATGGAGCTTATATAGTGAAATAAAGAAGAGCAAAAATTAATGAGAAACAGAAAGTACTGACATTCCCAAATATGTGTTTAGTTTTCCAGCAAAAGACTTAAAAAGCAGAGTCAGATTTTGGAGACCCAGTTAAAAAATCCATGAAAATGAAGCTAAGTTATATATCACTGGTGGGATGAAAAAAAAAAAAAAAAACACTTAGTGGTCCCATCTTTATATTTTTCATTAATTATGTATTATATAAATTTGTATTTAATTATAAAAAAATTGATTATTTATTAATCATAACTAGTCTATAATATATTTATTTAACATTCACTTATAATTAAACTATTATACTACATTATTTATATAATAATTTTGTATATATATACATTAATTATCTTATTTACAGTGCAGAATTACGTTGATGTTATTAATAACTCCTGTTAATGATAAAAATATTATAGCTATTAATGATGATTTTCGTACAAAATTCATCCAAAATTTTAGAATAAAAAATTTCGTATAAATTTTTATATGGGAAAGCAAGTAAAAATTTATTTTTTATAAAATTAATTTTAACTGTAATTTTTTAAATTTAATTTAATTTTTTAAAATTTTAATAATAAATATGCCATTTTTACTGCTATATATAATTAATATTATATTTTAATTTTAAATATATTTTATTTTTTAAATGAAAATATAATAATAATAATTATATACGTTGAAGTTAAATTTTAAAAACTCTAGTTAAAATTGACTTTTTTATATTTTTTTGCTTTTGTTGTATATGTGTTGGAATTATTATAAGCAAGCAAAATGTATATTATGTGTGACTGATTTGAGAGAAGATAGTGGAAGTAGAGAGAGAGAGAGAGCAGTGGGAGCAATGTGACATAACCATATCTCTCTCACACTCAGCTGTCTCTGACTCTCTCATCTGTCTCACATCTTTTACCTTCTCAGTTACGTTAATTCGAAAGAATAAGAAGCATGGGGACTCGGATATTTTCCAAGTTTTTTGAGAAATGGAAACGCTCTCTGATTTGAGAAGATTCAAACATTATGGAAAGTGATGCAGTGAATACTTATTATACAAAGTAAGACCAAAAGTAAAACTCACTCTCTCTTTCTTTTTCACATCTCTCTCTCTCTCTCACTATGGAAAAACTAGTCCTTACTATTTTGTCTTTATAATCTCATCATGCTTTCTGCTGTTCATCCATATGGGCCTATTTTTTATTCTATTAGTATTTTATACATTTACCTTATGAAAAATAAAACGCATAATCCTGTCCAATTGAGATAAATGCATATATTATGCATATAATATATATGAGAAACATATATTATACATAAAATAGTAAAAGGGTAAATTTTAATTTTATTTCTCTTTAAAAAATTAAGCAAAATCTCTCAAGCATAAATTCATATATATGGGATGGGGATCACACAGTGTCCAATGTAGGCATATGCAAGAAGAAGATCTGTTTGATGGGTTTTTAGGAAGTTGATAAAACGCATAAAACAGCTTTCCAAATAAAAGCTGAGTAGAACCCAGATTGGGATTTAATCTCCATTGTTCTTTCCCACCACCAATTTTGCTTTTATTTATTTATTTTGTGTGACAAAGAGAGAAAGAGGGCAATGTGCATGTGTTGTAGTTTCATTAGTAGTACGAGAGTCCTGGTAGAAGGTGACAGAGGGAATAGCAATTGTTCCAGTATGACAGGCATTTCACCAAAACTTTTACAATTCCACTCTCAATCAAAAGCAAGTGCCGTACACTTCCACAAAAACCTCCATTAACATTTTTCTAAGAAATACTTTCTGTTCATCCAATTGAAAAAGAAAAAAATCAATCCATCCCAAACAAATAAAATTTTATTAATATCAGATTTTTGGTAAATAACTTTATTTTTTTTAAATATCGTTGTCTTCAATTTTTTATACAAAAGCTATGTTTGTTTATTTTGATTAAATTGGATAATTGATTTTTTTATTCTTTATTATAACAAAATTTTAAAAAAAAATTGAAATTTATTTATAATTTTTAAATTAAAAATGAAAAAATCAATTTTAAAAATATTTTGTTATCTACGTTATTTTTAAATTGACGAAATTCATCAGTTTTAACTAAATTAAATAAAAATATAATTTTTTTTAAATTATCAATTATAAAAATTAGTTGTAAAAATTTTTATATGAATAAATTCAATTTTAAAATATTTAAATTAATCCATTCAAATAAAAAAGTTTTAAATTTTCAAAAACCAATCTACTATTTTTTTTTTTATCGTCTAATTTTTTTCTTAAAAATTTCAACTCGTAAAATAAATTTTTTTTTTTCACAAATCCTCAATCATAAAGTAGGATTCCTTACTTAAATTCGGGTTTAATTCATCCAATGACTACATTGGAATCTTTTGGTAAGGCAGTTGGAAGAACATAAGTATTCACTTCAGGTTCTTTAATGATCTAGGTGATAAAATTTCAACAAACACATCCTATATTCAGTCATGAAACTTTTCTCAACAAAGTAATTTCTCTTGCTTCACCACGTATCTATGTATAAATTTTTTGACAAAGAGTAAGCGACTCGTTTTTTTAAATTAATCTCCGTCCTTAAAAGTTAAGATTTTCTACTAAATTTTTTGGCAAAAGAGCGTTATAAAAATTCACAGAAAGCAATCGGCCCTATTGGATGAAAATCTAGAAGAAAAAAAAATGACAGACTAAATGAACAAATGATCTGCGTCTTCAGCGGTGATCCAACTCATTTTCAACAACTAAATTATATTTTTCACAATAGAAAATGTTTTAAATTTTAAAAATTAAACTGTGAAAATATATTTTTTATTATAAAAAGAAAAATAAATTTATTTGACTAAATCTTAAAATAAAAGTAAATAATTTATTTTTACTAAAAAACTGATGTAGATAAAAAATTTATTTTTATTTTATTTTAAATGTATACATTTTTCTCTTTATTTGGGTTAAATACCTTAACATTTTGCTAAAGAAAGCTTAATTTTTTTGGTAAAAGCGCGTGGGGTGTTGTTGGGTATGCATAGTTAATGTTGATAATCATCACAACCATTGGTGATGGGACTAGACATGGTCAGTAGTCAATCATCTTTTTAATATTTTCTATTTTATTTTTAAAAATGAATATCTTTCATATTTCATGCAGAAGCAGAAACAGCCACCTACGTAAGACAAAGATAAGAACATGCTACAACCATTGCTCTGCCTCACTCTCACTGGGTCAAAAATTAGATGGTCTTCGTACCTTTTCACCATCTATCTCTATCTCTATAAAATTAAAATACAATTATTTTTTCAATTTAAAAATAAAAATTAATCATTTTTTCCTCCATCACTCCCCTCTGCCTCTCTCTCTGTACACCTTCTCTGCATATACACTGCACAAGTTTGCGGTATTTTCCTTATTCCATCTTACATATTAATGCTCCTTCCCAACTCCCTCTCTCTCTCTTTCTTTTTTACTTTCTCTCTGTCTCTCTCCATTTTTGTGTTTGTGCCTTTGGATGAGATCAGAGGCCTTTCTGTCCCAAACTAAATTTTTTTTTTCTTCATCACTGAGGAGGGTTGGACTGGTTTATTAATTGTTTCTCTTTGTCTGATTTTGAGTGTGCTGTACTTTTTTCTTTTTTTCTTTTAGAAAAGCACTTTTAACGGGGTTATAAATTTATAAATTATTTAGTTGGTGGACTCGTTTAAATGTATTTTTAATATAATAGAAGTTTTCGATTGGACTCAATGTTAAAAATTTTTTTATTTATGTGTAGCAATGTAAGGTAGTATTTGAATCCAAATAATGGTATTAAAATTTAAATTTAAATTTTCATAATTATATAGGTGAAAATTCGATTGACTTTTACTATTAGACTACACCTACCAGTGCATTTATTTATTGTACCTTGGTTTGAAATGAGTCTGAAAATAATATTGTAAACCTGAAAATTTGTTGATACATTAATCATCTAGGATGGCAATGATGATACTGGAGAGAAGCCTTCAATATAGAAGCTTTCATTATAACTTTGGCATTCATTAATTAACCAGTGGAAATTAATTGGATTAGAATATGAAAAATTATCACAAAAATTATTGTTATCTGAACTGTTTTAAAAGGATAAAATATTTATACATAAGCATAATTGGTCCAACTAACCAAAACCAAATCAGAGACCCTCCAAGAAAATTGCAATCTTGTCTTGATATGAAATTTATTATTTTTTTTGGGTAGAAAGATAAAAAAATTTATTATGTGTGTACATACATAAATATAATCAATGGAGAATTTTTTTGATAATAATAATCAATGGAGAATTTTTTTGGTAATAATAATCAATGGAGAAATTTTTTTCAATTTCTACGGGTAGCATGTGTTTCAANGAAAAAAAAAGGAAAAAGTAAATCTTTATTTGAATAACGAAAAATCTTATTAAATTAGGTGGCGCGAAAACAACGTCCATTTCGTACTCCCCCAACTGAAACCGTTTCTTTTACGTTTTTATATAAACACCTAAATATTTCTTTTCCCAAACCCTTTTATTTTTCTAATTTATATTATATTTTATACATTAATATTTTATTATTTATTTCCTCGTCTCAACCGCATCGCTTTCCTCCTCCTCCTCCTTTTTCTTTCCTCTTCTCCCTCCCTTTCTCCGCTTCAAACGAAGACCTCTCCGCCGGAGGATTTTGACTTTCCGATTACCGTTCCGGCGACCCCCTCCGTCTCCAGCGATCTCTCTGAATCACCGCCGCTTTCCAGTTTCGATTTGGATTTTTTATAAATAGGTCGAAATCGAAATCACATCTTTATTTTTTGGCGTTATCGAAGAAGGAGCGCAGAATTTTGGGATTTTCAGTGATTGGGCTATTTGGACGGCTTGGAAGTGTTTGATTTCTCATTTCAAAAAGGGGAAAAAGAAAGAAAATAAATTGGTATAGTACTTGATTGATTCGAAGGTAAGATATTCACTCTTCGCTTTTTTAAGTTTGAATTTTGTTAGCTTTTTTTGTTTTGGTGAATAAAGAATTTTGTAAGTTTTGATTTGCTTTTATCAAGTATAGTGAAATTACTTCTTTGATAAACATGTTTTATTCAAGTAAGAATTAATAAATTTGTTTGGTTTTTTTCCATAAAAGAAATTTGTAGAAAATATGTTATTCAACCCAGTATATATATATATATTAATTATCAAAAATATATATATATATATATATATATTGCTTTTCTTCTTTGGGAATTTTTTTTTTCTTTTCTCTGTTTTTGAGATTCAATGAACTCAAAGTTTGCTAGAGAGAGAGATTACCTGAACAGTGAAACACTGAGCATGTCTTCAATTCGAGGGACACCGGTCTGTCAAATACAGACAATTAGGTTATGGAAAATCTTTAGTTTTCTCTTCCGATTAAAAATAAACAAAATTTTTATGCTTTATCGATTTTCGTTCCTAAATCTTGAAAAGTGGATTTATAGATGGTCAAATCAGAAATATTATTTTTATCAAAATTGTCCACGTAACGATGCCTCTGAGTTATTGTTTTATCTGTATGTATTTTATTCAATTATTATTATTATTATTTTTTATCTTTTTGTGGTGAATTTGTATACACATTTTTACAATGAAAAATTCATGGGGATGGACAACGATCTCCTTTCCACGTGGACCTCCATGTTTATTCCCATGCCACTAAAAGAAGCAAGAACATCAGCACCTGCCACCTGCGATTTCAATCTTCTAATTATTAGGAGAGTTAAAAATTATGCACACAAACAAAATACACAGTTTTAAGGTAAATATTTTAAAAAAATGTTTATGTATTATTTAATTCTGTGGATGAAATTGTAAAAATATAAAATAAAATAAGAAATCTATGAACTGCTAAGTAAATGCACAGCAGTCGATCCCAATATTAGCAATGTGGTTGTTTCTAAGCAAGTTGGACTGTTGGAGACAGAGACTGTTTTTGTAAGTTTTGGAATCACTTTCATTGAATTCCCCTTCATGAAAAAAGAGTTTGAGATAGAAAGATGAAACAGGGGCAGAGTGGGGTTCGTGTATAAGAGTAAAAACCCATTTCCAGCCCAGCCGACCATGGCACTCCCGTGAGAGGGACAAAAGGAAAAACAAAAAAAATTAAAAAAATAAAAGAATCCTTTTATCCTACGCTCTTCTCCCTTTGCTTATCCTACACACCCTTCGTCCCAGTCCACTCTTGCCAGACTCCCCAATTTCTGAGAGGACCCTCTCCCTGTAATGCAGTTTATTTTGATAACCAAAACCAACCTCTAATGGTAACTGTTCAAGCACGTTGTGGCATTTTCCGCTATTCTCTGTGACCCCTACGCTGCATAGTAATTTTTTCTTTTTGTACCAGATGTTGTTTAGCCCTTCCCTGACCTCCTTGCCACCGCCTGATCTGCTTGGATTTGGGCTTTTCTTGATGAAAAAACAATACCCATTTGAGTTTATTCGTTGTAATACTGAAATTCTTATTCAATCAGATCTGGGTCTCTGTAAAGATGTATGCTTTTTCGTTTTTCCTTTTTCTTTTCAGGCGTGTATTCTTTGCATTTTCCAACGCTCAATTGCATCTTACTTTTATTTATTTATTTTTGTGGTTGTGTATTTTGTGGCAAATTTATTGCAGAGAAAAGGATCTTATTTTCGAGTAGCTGGGTGTTATTCCATTTGAATGTGGGATTCAGGAAAGCCAAGGCTGTCATCAGATGCAGTTTGCTTATATGAATGAGTTTATCAATGGTGTGTAATTTGGATAGTTGTGGATGGATGTGATTGGATCAGAGAAAGCATTTCGGAAGCATACAGCAGTGGAGACCCCAAGACCACCGTTGGTTCCCGCCGAAAAGAACAATGCACTCACCAGTCGCCGCCCTCGAACGAGGGAAGTTAGTTCTAGGTACAAGTCACCTTCACGGGCAACACCGTCAACGCCGTCCAGTCCTCGGCGTTGCCCATCTCCAAACCTCACAAGAACGGTACCCACTTCCTCTAACTTGGCTCTTAAGAGAGCCCAATCTGTGGATAGGAAGCGGCCTTCCACGCCTCCTTCCCCGCGAAGTCCATCAACGCCGGTTCAAGACTCATCTGTAGATAATATCAATTTAACGTCCAGAAGGACATCCACTGGTAGGCTGCCAGACAGTTTATGGCCTTCCACTATGCGAAGTTTAAGTGTTTCTTTCCAGTCGGATACCATATCTATTCCTGTCAGCAAGAAGGAAAAACCAGTTACTAATGCTTTGTCTGACCGCGCTTTGCGGCCGTCTTCGAATGTGGCACATAAGCAGGTTGAAATGCCTACCGTTACACGAAAGCCCACACCGGAGAGAAAGAGAAGCCCTCTTAAAGGGAAAAATGCGCCTGATCAGTCGGAAAATTCTAAACCAGTTGATGGTTTACATACTCGATTGATAGATCAGCATCGGTGGCCAAGTAGAATAGGTGGAAAGGTATCTTCAAATGCATTAACTAGAAGTATGGATTTTGTTGATAAGACAGTTAGAAATCTTGCTACACCAGTAACAGGAGTTGGCATGTCTTCTTTGCGAAGATTGTCAACTTCTGATGTTATGGTTAAACCTTTAGAAAAGACTGTTAGTGATCCCTCAAGGCTATTATCACTTGAAGATGGTGGTAGTGCAAGGTTTGGGGCCAACTCAGTTGATAATTCACTGCATGCATCTGGACCTCACAAGCTTGTTTCTACAGGTGTACCAGATAGATTAACATGCACAACCTCTGCTGTCAGATCTCAACCTATTCCTTCCACCGGATTACGTCATCCCTCACCGATTAAAACCTCAAGTGTATCGTTCCCTGTTTCAAGAGGTGTTAGTCCATCTCGATCAAGACCATCTACTCCTCCTTCTAGAGGAGTTAGTCCATCTCGACCAAGGCCATCCAGTTCTTCTAGTCAATCTACCAATTCGAACTCTGTGCTTAGTTTTATTGCCGATTTTAAAAAAGGAAAAAAGGGTACAGGCTACATTGAAGATGCTCATCAGCTGCGGTTGCTATACAACAGATATTTGCAGTGGCGATTTGCTAATGCCCAGGCAGAGGCTGTACTTTATATTCAGAAAGTAACTGCAGAGGTAGACTTCCGGCTCTGTGAAACTAGCAAAATTTAGGCATTCGTTTCAGTGCACATATTTATCTATCCAATTGTCTTATAGTCTTTATTTGGCATCATGTTTGTTGGCATTAATATTTAACTGCTTCAAGTGAAGAAGATGCTGTTGACTTGCATACACAGGCACACATTAGGCACATTTGGCACTTCTGTCCATATGGCTCATACAGTTAGGTTTTGCCAGTCCATAATTATTGATTTGCTTTTAAGATACTTGGAATGAATGTTTTAGCCCTTATCTAGTAATTCATAACAGTAGTGAAGACTATAATAACAAAAGAATTGTTGGATTATTGACAGTGGTCCAATTTTGTGTAGAAGACTTTATATGCTCCATGATGACCATTTCAATATAATGATTCTCTTATCACGTAATAGGGTTAAGCTCTTGTATCTTCTAGTTCAAGATGCAATTTCAGTCATCAAGAACTTATATTCTTATACCGCTACTTTAGTGCAAATGTTAATTATTTTGTCAAAACTGGGTGCAGAGAACTCTATACAACGTTTGGAATGCTATACTAAGTCTGTGGGACTCGGTAATTAGGAAAAGGATCAATCTTCAGCAGTTGAACCTTGAGCTTAAGCTGAACTCAGTTTTAAATGATCAAGTAATGCTTCTTCTTCATTATGATGTTATCATTCAGTTTCAGATATTTTACCAATTGCAATATATTGGATAGTAGCAGCTGAATGTTTTCCAAGCAATGTGACTCTATGTAAGAGGGACACACATACAGCATTGAATAAACATAAGTTTTATTAAAAGTATTATCTGACTGATTCTTAGCTAAATAGTATTTAGTCCTCTGTTCCTTTTTTTTTTTACTCTTCTATTTTTTGGGGGAAGGGGAGGGGGTGGGTGGTAATGCAGTTTCTTTTTCTATACCTTAAGTTCACAAGTATAAAACCGCATTCCTATAGTTGTTTGTCTACATGTAAAATATTAGTGAAATTTACAATGAAATGCGAATCTTAAGTCTCTTGGCAGTTAACTCATCTAAATGTAAAGTTAGTTGTCAAAGGAGAACTTGACTCACTTTTGATGGGTTCATAGCATCTTGGAATAATATATATAATATGAGGGATCCTACCATATTTCTTTTAACTTTTTTGCTTATCCCTATGTTCTTCAAAGTTACTGTTTAGCTTCTTTATCTTGTCATGTTTAGGGCCTTACTGCATTTTCACTTCTCATGCACTTGTGGAAATAGCTCTAAGTTGGCCATGTTGATAAGCAGTAGAAACTAAATTCTGATAGCTTTCCGTCTTTCTTAGAGGAAAGGAGAATTTGATGATGAGAAAACCAACACACGTAGTTACACAATTTTCTTTATAGGAGTTTAATCAAGTTCAATCAATCAACTAATAGAACCAATCACCATTTTATTGAGAATGTGTCATTTTTGGGCTTAGCTTACTGATTACCAACTTTTCTTGTTTGAATTGGTTGTTATCTGAATATATAGAAGCCTATCACATGTCAGGTTGAGGTGATGCCTTTTTTCTAATACTTTGTGTGGGAACAATGATTGATTCAGATGGCCTATCTTGATGATTGGGCTGTACTTGAAAAAGATCATATTGGATCCTTATCTGGGGCTGTTGAAGATTTGGAGGCAAGCACTCTTCGTCTTCCTGTTGCTGGAGGGGCAAGGGTAAGTTACTTAGCATAAGATCACTGGATTTTATTTTGAGAAGAAGTCTTGGCTCACCATAATGCGTTTACTTTTACAGGCAGATATTGATTCTTTGAAGGTTGCTATCTGCTCAGCTGTTGATGTGATGCAGGCAATGGCATCTTCCATTTGCTCTTTGCTCCCAAGGGTGAGAACCGTATATTTGTTATTTTATTTTGTCAATTGGTTCTCTCTCATGAGGAATTTTATTCAATTATAAGTAGTATTATTTTCTTTTTCCTAATTAATTATGATGTATGTGTTATGCATAATGTTTATTTAACTTTTTCCACCTTGGTCAAGTTGATTTCCTACTGTAGTGGATATACTGTAATGCTTACATCATGATTCAGTGAGTGTTTTGACCAGTTGTCAACATTAGTTATTGCCAGTATTTTTTTTATTTTGAAGGACAAACCTTATTTAAGATTTAACCTGTTGCTGGTCATCAGAGTGTCTGCATTGTGAAGCCTGTCCATGGTACTAACCGTTAAAAATGCAGTGTCATGTTTCATATATATCCATCCATTGTTTATATATGATTTATAGAAAACTTGTGTTTGGGACAATGTCATTATTAAGGACATGCACCATAAAAGGGAATTGTTGGTTTCTTGTCATCCATATTGTTGGGAAGGCTTTTGAAAGGGATTTCTGTATATGAGATGTCTATGTGAAGAGGGAAAGACTCCTGTCATCAGTAAGGGTGTATCATATCAAAAGGGGATTTTTTATTTCTTGTCATCCATGTATGGTGTATATGGTTGGGTAAGAGTTGTTAGAAAGAAACTTCCCTGTAAACGAGATGTTCTATAAGAGTGAAAGACTATTGTTCACAAGTCTTATTCTTATATTAAGTTCTTTGAAATAGATATTGAAGTTTGAATTTCCTTTTTGGTAGCATAGGTCATACAAATCCTAGGTAAAGAAGGTCTTCAGTATCATTTTGGTTAAATTTCATTGCCTAAAAAGTCAAATTTATGCTAGCATATTTTATTTTGTCCACTCAAGTCCTTGTGCCCGTATTGCTCCAGTGCTTATCTAAATCTACACTTTTGCATTAACATGTTCTGATTGTCATTTCTTCTTGTTTGCCCACCTTTTGCTTTTACTAAGATGTCTCACGGAATCCAATTTTGCATGTGATGGTTTTTTTAGCTTGGCATAAATTTGTTATTACTATTTTATAGGTGGAGGGCATGAACAGTTTGGTTTCTGAACTTGCTATTGTAGCGGCCCAGGAGAAAGCGATGCTTGATGAATGTGAAGCACTGTTGGCTTCAACAGCAGCTATGCAGGTAAAAACAATGAAGTCGTATTTGTTTGTCACCATTTCGGTCGCGTCTTTTACCACCTGTAAACTCTCTTAATTCGTTGGTGTTTGATTCCCTGTTTACTAATAAGCAGGTAGAGGAATACAGCCTTAGGACCCATCTCTTACAAACAAAACAAGCTTTGGGAAGGTTGAGCAGCCAATTTTGGCATTCCAGTCACCTATGTGACCCTGATTAGCCGTGGCGAGCAAGTCAAAGTTTGTGAATGTAGCAGAGAGATAGATGATGGCGTCTCTTCGGTTCTCCAAGATTGTAAATTGAGTTTCTTAGTTTACTTGTTTTTCTCTCTTTTTTAATTTTTTTAATTTTATAACTTCCATGAAATGTTATTTAGTTTTATTTTATTTTTTCCCCTTTGCGAAGCAAAGAGCTATTGGCTCCATGCTTTCCACGTGTAATTTTTTTGTATCACGATTCACCCAACTGGAAGGAAAATGCAAAGAGAGCAAAGAATTGAAATTCAATGTAGATGCGGAAGTTCAGGAGAAATGGGAAAAAAAAGAAAAGAAAAAGAATATATGTAAAAAAATGAAATCGTGTATATGATTGAATTGATGCTGATTTATTATTTTACATAGGTTTAGACATGGCCTTGTTAAACATTTGTTGTAATTCAAATGGAGAAGTACAAATGTAATATACAATTTACTGTGTAATGTTTAGTAATGGCAAAGTTTCTACAGCTATAGATCTTATATGGATATGGAGAAGGTGGTAATGGGTCAATTTTAGTTATTGATGAAATAGTTCCATTTGGGGTTGGAGCATACTTTCTCAGGTGAAATAGTTGATGAGCTGTTGCTGTTCTTCATAATTTGTGATGGAGCTGGAATAAGTTGCTGAACAAAAAACCAAAATTCGTTGGTTTCCTTGAAGATAAAAGGCAGATGGAATTGGATCAGATGCTGTTATGGAAGGGCTAGCAAGATAAGGTCTTTGAGCGGAATTCTATGCGCAAGATTCTCCTGTCTTTTAGTGTCACTTGATGAAAATGGGAAATTTAAAAGTTTTGAAGATGCTTGTAAAATATTTTACTAAATTGCTATTGTTATAATAGGGTTGCAAATTTTTTTTTTTTTATTTTTTTTTTTTTCCCTTGTGAATATAGCTTTTATTTGGAATGCCTCGCCTCATATTTTTCCTCCAATATGGAAGCATGATTGAATAATATTTCCGCTGAAAGAGTCTAAATATTTATTGCCGTAACATTGAAATACGCTAAAAATCATATCATTGAATTCGCTCAGGAACAATTACAACCTCTTTCTACTTTATATATATATATATATAATTTATTTAAAAAAAAAACTTATTAAATCAATCTTTTATATTTGATTTTAAAAGATAAACAAGGATCAAATGAGATTCTTGCTGGCTTTGTTAATAATAACTACTATTAGTGACTTTTTTGTCTCTAATAATAGCTACTAGGGAGAAATTCCAGATTATAATAAAACCTTGATGGATTTACACTATCGACCTTGTTTCTAAACAAAATAAACATTTTTGTCAGGGTAAAAAAATATTTATTCTTTGATAAACAGAAAAAGGTATTTATGAGGTATTTAATTATTCTTTCTGGTTTAGAATATAAAAAAAATTTATTTGTTAGATTTATGATAAGTTTAATTGAATTAATTACATTAATAGTTCCATCTTTAAAGATTTAAATTTAATTTAAAAAAATTAAATTTGCTATCTATTATATCAACATGTGGTAGAAGATGTTAAAGATGTTGAGATTTGAAAAGAATATATCATACATAGTTATAGATTTTTGGATATTTTTGTAATCTGCCAAACCAAATTTGTCTATATAAAGATTTTGATATGGTATTCTACTTGCTTACCACTTCCTTATAGAAAAACATCAACTCCCATAAGGTACAACTTTTACATTTCAGTTTGAAATTTAAATTTATGAGTTTCAAAGGTTCAGAATATCAGATGATTTCTTTTGTGAGATATATGATGAAGTTAATTTAAATGCAGACTCATTTTTTTTTCCAAAATTTTTCTACATGTTATTCTCCATTAAAGTTGGTTTAGCTGCATGTTTGGTTTGTTAATTTAGTAGTTAGATTGTCTTATTTTATTGAATTTCCTTCCTTTATTGAATATCCATATTTCAAATACTAATTTTGTCCAGCTTAAAATGGCACCAGTAATCAAACCTTTAATGGATATTTATGTTGGAGATAGAGATTAGATTGCACAAATAATTCTTGTTGAAAAGGGAATGCCACGCACCTCTAAACAAAGTCAAACAAAATTTTAGATACTTATATTTGCAGAACATTAGGTATTTTCTAATTTGTTTAGAAATTATTTTGTTTATCATTTAGATAAGATTTTATAATTATCATATTATCTACATTCATTTAGACCACCAAGGTGAGTTGCTCTCTTATGCTTCATACACAATATAAATATATCCATATATTTTGATTCATTGATTTAAGCATTTCTTTACTCTTGATTCATTTATTTGTTTTGTTTTAACTTTTATATTTCCATACATGTTATTTAGACATTTGC
The DNA here is from genome assembly GCA_003254975.1 of Ochetophila trinervis. Classification (NCBI taxonomy): domain Eukaryota; kingdom Viridiplantae; phylum Streptophyta; class Magnoliopsida; order Rosales; family Rhamnaceae; genus Ochetophila; species Ochetophila trinervis. The sequence continues at coordinate 99,908 of QANX01002390.1, read as the reverse complement.
TTAATGGTTACTTATATATTAGTTTAAAGCCATAATTATAATAAAAGCATCATTCTTATCTTTATCACAAATATTTAATTAATATATAATGTTCACCTATTCCCGCTATAAGATGACTACTTATAAGTAATTTTAATAATTCCATATATATAATAGTAGTAATTAATTATGTTACTTAATTAAATTAAAGTTAAACGTAGAGAGTTTTGATTGATCAATATCACTCAAACTGCAAATTTGGTAAACTTGTAAAGATTTTTATTTTAATTATTAATTTGTAATTTAATTTATTTTATATGTTTTTATGTGCTGTTTTTTTTGTAAGGGTCACGATATATCACCATGTATCTTTAGTTACATCTCATGAGACAACAAAAATCTTAATCTATTTAAAATAATAAAACATTCATTTTACTATTTCTTCTTTTTTCAAAAAATAATATGAGTCTGATCTAATATTTCATATTATGGATTGTGAAAAGAGAAATGTACAAAAAAGAAAAAAATATAGATATATGTCACTTTTTCATGAAATTATTTTATTTTCTATTATTTGTGAAGAAAGTTGAAACACTGGATGCAAAAAATGAGGATCTTTATATAATATAATATGGTTTTGTGGTTTTATTAGTTTTAATATGGTTTTACCTTTTGATGGTTATAGAATTATCAATACATATGTTTTATACTTATAGCATTTTTTTTTTGAATTTTTTGTAGAATTATTAATGTAAATGATATATTCTGATGCCATTAATAATTAATTTGGGATATGTTTGCTTTTCAAAATTTCATTATACATATTCTTTTGTCATACAAGATTTATACAGAGCATTCTTATATTGCATATTTAATTTATATAAATCAATGCAAGTTATTAACATATATTATAACGAATTAATGTTGTTATATAGTATATTGTTCCTCAGAAGTAGAATTTATGCTAGAGGGAAAAAAACAACAATAGTGTCCTCTTATTTTTAGGAACAACTGTTTAACAATTTATTCATCTTTAATTTTAGGGAAACAAAGTCCAAGCTTCTATCTTTGGTCCAAGCACAAAATTGAGAAGACATATTACATTTCTAAAGCAAATGTTAAAACATGTCATCTTAAAAATCGTTCTGTTTCAAATTCTACCAAATGGATCATCAATTATAGAACTAGGATCGAAGAAGTTCTCGATGGTGAATCTTTGACTAATGTGAAACACAGTTATATTCCATTTTCTAAAATTCATGACTTCATTGATAGTCAAACATATGTTGGTATGTTGGCTAACTTCATTATGCAGTTATTTATTAATCTCGTATGTTTTCAACATCTTAAATCTTACTACTTATTTTAATTTAAAATTAGATATCATTGGAATGGTTATCGATGTGACACTAAGAAAACAAGTTCCTACGCGAAAATGATTTTCAACTATTCAAAGAAATTTGCTTGATAACAGAGGAGTAAAAAGTTTTTTACATTGTATATCTATAATATATATGTACAAGAAACTTGAATATAAAAGTGCACGTAAATGTTATATGTATTTTGCATATATAACATACTTTATTAACTTAAAAAAAATTGTTTTTCATCATAGGATGAAGATACTGAGTTTAACTATGTGGGATCAATATGTTACAAATGAATAGGCAGAACTTGCTGCGATTATCAGCAAAAATCCAGTCATTGCTTGTCATCGCATCCAAGTAACTCCTTAAGTGATATGTAAAATAATACTTAGTAATATTCTTATGCAAGGTAAAAACTATGCAAATTTTTTTTTGCAATGTTTGCTTTATGTTTCCAATTTATTTTGCTGTAATTTAATCTATCTTTTTATCTAATTATAAATAGGATTTTCTCTCACAAGCATATTGACAAGTATTTTCATTATTGATCCCAAATTTCCTGAAGCATCGAAATTATATGTATGGTGCAAATTTAGTTTATCAATATTTAGTTTATTATTTTTTGGCTTTACAAAATAAAGTCATTTATTGTTTACATAGTGGAAACAAACATTACAACTTAAGTTGTGTTAACTATTTATAGGTACAATATCAACAAAAGTAAAGTTGACAGTTTGATGGATGACAAAAGTCAAATTGGTTCTACTGTTGTTTCTGTCATGCCAAATACAAATGATATCATTAATATCACTGATGTATACAATGTGCTTGAAAAGGTGATGCAATTTTAAATATTTTTGGGTTTCAATTAAGATAAAATTTACCTTGATATGATCTTGACATTTTTTGGTCTTATCTATATCAACAAAGAAGCTTTTGGATTAGGTAAAGGTAAAAATCACAAAGATGGACCAACAATTTTGGTATATGTCCTATGAAAAATGCACTAAAATAACACTTTACGAGTATGAAGAGAAAATGCATGTCAACAAGATGAGTGTAAAGCTATCCCAAGGTAACCTAAGAATGCTAATAATGATATTAATGTATCTTAAAAATCTTACAAATTATCTAAGTTAAAACAATACTATATCTACTACAACTACCAATAACATAATCAATGATAAAAGAAAATAAAAGAAAAACTTATTTATATATAATACAAGCATATATCTATTAATAGATATCGTGTTGTTGATAATTTAATGGATGACACATCAACATTGGATAATTTAATGGATAAGACATCAACATTGTCTGATGTTATTTTTGGACAACAAGCTGAAAACATTCTTGGAATAAATGCTCTAGAGCTAATGAAGAAAATTGATCAAGTAATGTTGTACAACTAAATTTTATCTACAAAATAGTTTATAACAACTTATTGATTTATAAAAATATAACACATTTTTTGTGTTTTTTTCCCTCATAGGATGTCGTATAAAATATAGAACAAAAAGCAAAGTTGTCCATTGACAAACCACTGATTATGCATGTACAAGCAACCATCTATGAGCATAACAATTTCTAAAATTGAAAATTTATAATTTTTTCATATACTCAGCTATATATAAAAGCAACTCCATTGATAACGTATGAAAAAACAGCTACTTCAAAAGAAGAAACATCATCACAAATAGTTGATATAGTTTAGCAAGGAAAGAAAAAAAGCTATACCTCAAGTTGATATAAAAATTGCTGAATTAAATGCAACTGGAGTTGGATTTGGTCAAAAAACTGTTGCCAAAGATGAGAAAAGGAAAAAAAAGGGTGAAGAAAGAAATCTTAAAAAAGACTGATCGGTAACAATAATCAATTCATTGAAGAATAAATTAAATAAAATAGCATTATTATTATTATTGCTAAGACTCTTATCTTTTTGTTTTCCAATTAATGAAGATAATTGTTTGACATATTGATATTTAAATGATTACAATAATTTGGTATGTTTGGATTGAATATAGGATTTTCATGGCCTATGCAATTTCTAATCACATAGTTTATATACTAAGCACCATATATTCTTTAATAAGTTCTATAGAATGTTTTACATAGGGAGTTTTTTTTTTTTTTGAACTATCAATAGTCTAAAATTATAAAAAAATAATAATATAACAAAATACATTCATCAAAATATATATAACCTCAAACATGCACGCATAGAAAAACTGTCAAGATAAAAAAAAAAATTACAATTACCTTGACTTCTATATTTTACTCTTCGTATTTACTTTTTAGTACATGTGTTTTTTGAGAGAATATGATTTTTGAAAAATAATCTTATGAACTTTTTATAAAAATTCCAAAGCTCAAAACTATAAAAACAATTAATTCAAATTATACTCAAATTTTTATTCAAAACAACAAGAGAACATATTATTAAAAATCACGTGCGTTGCAAAAACTAGTATATATATAAACCCTTTAACTCCTCATAATCCAAAGGCTTATAATGAATCATCATCATCGTGAGAAAAAATCTACACAAACTACAATCTTTAGTAAAACTATTTAATTCAAGTGGATACAAATGTGTAAATAGAAAAATGACAACATTAGTTAAAACAAAACTTACATTCATTTGAATGATCTTCAGCTTGACACAAATTTGTACAGCAATATAAACTACTCCTCAAACAGCAAGGAATAAAATTTTAAAAAAATTTCTTGTTCCATATAGGGAAAAAAAAAATTCACACTGAAGTAAATTAAAACTTCAACTTGTTGATGAGAAATTAAAACCGACATTAATTATAAAAAATAAATACAAACATACAACCGAATTGAAGGAATTAATTAACTAAATAGACTGAGAATCTAAAATAAAACATACAACCATAATTGTATTTCATCTAAGCCATCCCAAGAAAAGCCACAATAACTATGCATATGAAAAATCTGAAAAAAAAAAAAATCACATGAGAAACAAAAAATCAAAATGTTGCAACCATCATACAAAACAAGATTAAAATCGAGATAAAAACCTTCCATATTAGAACCTTTACAAAGGTTATCTCTCGACCACACAATCGAATTACTATGTTGGTTACAAAACTAATTCATCAAGTTTCCATTCCAATGTTAATAAATTTGTTACAATCCTTGACATTAAATAACAATATAGGAGAATCTTATCTGTATATACGTATATATAAGTAACAATCACCTATCATAAATTTAAAAAATAAAAATAAACTCCCAATTTTTACAATGTAAAAACCACCACTTTTTCTATTTATACTAGAAAAAAAAAACATATTTAACTCATATATGAACATTAAATATCATGCTAAAATTTATTTGGTTAAGTCAATTTTAAGCTGCAAATTTTTTGGGCAAACTTAATAATCAGATTGGTAATATATCTCAATACAAACTTATTCAATAGTAAACTTGAAACAACAATTTCTTCTTAGAAGTTACTTTACAATGGACAAAAATAAATTAAATAATTTATCTAAGATATACAACAAATAAAACAACACATTTCAAAGCATATGCAGTGTAACATGTACTAAAAAATATGCAGTAACAAAAAGAAGCAAAATAACATGTCATAAAGTGTAATAATTTATTTTAAATAATAAAGTAAAATAAGGAAAAAAAGAACTTACACAGTAATGTGGCAACCAATAAATCAAACATATTAAACATCATTGAGTAAACACAATCATATGTACATTATTTCTAGCAATTTACTAACGCCAATAATTCTGCCTAAAATACACTTTATTTACCAAATCTTCACAATTAAGAACTCTAAGAGAATCACCTATTTTAATTTTAGATAAAGCTACATATAACTGTCCATGTGAAAATACAGGCTCCTTCAAGTAAACATTAGCATAGCTTAAAGTTTTTCCTTGAGCTTTATTAACGTCATAGAAAAACACAACCTAATAAGAAATTGTTTTATTTGAAATGAAAAGCATCTTTCACATTTTTCATAGGAACAAATGGTATCCTTGTAAAAAAAAATAAAACCTATTTCAGCATCTATAACATTTCGATCAAACCTTCAGCATATCATTCTATTGCAAAGTCCCTCTAGATGACTAATATTTTTAACTTCAATTCATATGGAGAGAACCCATTTGAATATCTTCATGCAATCATTTTCATGTTTTTCTATACTGTTGTGGGGGGTTTTTGTTCTTATCTTTAACATATATTTAAATATTAAAATTCAAAGGATTTGCATCTTATTTGTAACATATATATATATATATATATATATATATATTTGAATATTGAAATTCAAATAGATGGAGATATTTTTTAAGATCTAGAAAATTTTGTAATCACCAGGGATTTTTTGAACATAGATCAGATTTTTCTATTTAAATTTTGAAACAGTGGATTAGTCTTTATAAAAGGTAAATAGACTTCTCCATTTTTGGGAGTTCCAATATTGACTCTCTCATTTCTGAAGAAACTTTTCTCTGATTCCTTTTCTTTCTAATACATAAATTTCTCTAATTTATTTATATGAATAGTAATTGACATGGGGGCTGACTTGAGCATCGGAGGGTGCATTTCGGCAACCAAGCCAGTGTATCTCTAGTATTATTTTTTGTTTTGCAATGTCCAATTTGCAAGAATCTATGGGATTTGTAGAAAATGGGAGGCAATTAAAATCTGACAACAACAGTGGCACTGTCCGTGGGAACTATTCTAGATCAGTTGTTGTTTTTAATTGCTTTCGAAGATTTTCTTTTTACTTTCTTATGGATATTTTCTCTTATTTTTGCGCCATCTTATTGGTAACTTTGGAAGCGTGACTTCCTAATAGTACGAACAACAAATAATAGTAGAAACAAGTGAACTTTCAAATAGGCCACCTCTAGACGAACACATTGCACAAATCTTTTTTAAGCCACAAATAGCAAACCTGACTCAGCAAAGAGCTATTTTGCCAATTGCCCAGTGTCGTAGTGGAAGGTGTGTTGCACCTCGTTCAGAGCAGTCCAAATTGTTAGATTTGGAGAACCGATTTGCCCAACTTATGGGAATTGTGACTACCCATATACAACATTATGAGGCACAATTAGAGCCCGCTTCCTTACCTCAGAGAAGTTTAGAGCTTGTAGATTTCTCACGCCACCATACTAAGGCTAAGACCAACCATAGTGGAAGTCTAGATAATCACCGGAGCAATTCAGCTCAGCCCACTTCTCGAAGGGAGCTATCAGCGAGGATCCATGTAGAATGCGCTTCAACCAAGAATTTCAAATCCTTAGTTCCAAAGAGGTCCATCACAAGCTTAAAAACTATCAACTAGGCATCTTCTTCACTGAATGGAAGGACTGAGAGAGATGATCTATGATTCTCTCTAAATGTGGGACCACAGGCTTGCAAAAAAGATAAACGAGCGCGAGTTCGTTCTTAATGTGCAAGAATGACGCATAACAAAAATCTTGAGATCCGACGACGATAATCTTTGGAGGAAGATGTTCTGACACGAGCCTAATTTCAGCATGCACAGAGAATTCGAGGTGAAAATTGCATAGATGGACAAAAAAAGCTGAATTTCAGCATGTACAGAGCCTAATTTCAGCAAGAACAAGCTCGTTTCCAACCTGATGGACTAACAAAAGGTGAGGGTGATGGGATGTGGTCCTATGAAGAGACAATGAGACCACTTGATGGAGAGGAAATTCACATAGCTATGAATGATATGGTTGCTGAGCAGCTCCACATGCAATGGAGGTACCAAATGCAAGAAACCAAGAGGTTATACAAGAAACCTACTTCAGGACAATTTGGGATAGAGAATAGGGAAAACTCTTTCACATTTCACCAAAGAAATTCGATAGACTGTCTTTTCGCCAAACATTAAAATCCCTACTTTGTAGCTCTATGAGGGAAAAAAAAGTGACCCCATAGAACATTTAGGTGTTTATCAAGCTTGGATGAAGTTTGAAGGAGCTAGCAATGCAACTATGTATAGAGCTTTTCCTTTGACTTTTTGGTCATAGCAAGGACCTAGTTTACAGGATTGATTCCTAGGTCAATCAATTCTTTCGGCCAGCTAGAAGACTTTTTGGTAGTTTAGTTTATGGGAGCTCGACCAATAAAAAAGCCACCATCCAATTTGTCGTCAGTAATTCAAGGGGAAAATGAATCTTTGTGTTCAAGGTTTACTGAAGCAAAGATGCATATTGAGGGGTGCACTGATGATCAAGCAATGCAAGTAATGGAAAATCGATTGTGGGATGAGGACTTTGTAAAGACTATCACAAAATTCCTCCTCAGACATTTTTGGCCTATACTAGATGAGGACGTAAAGAAATTTGTTAGAAGGTTTGATCAATGTCAGCCATGCAGCCAATGGAGAAGCTAACCTCAATCACCAGCCTTGGTCGTTTGCTTAATGAGGACTTGATTTTATTGGTCTACTTCAAACTGCATGATATCAAGCAAGATATGCAATTGTAGCTATAGACTACTTCACCAAATTGGTAGAGGCTAAGCCGCTCTCAACCATCACTGAAGCAAAAGCTTCAAACTTTATTTGGAGATCAATAATTTGTAGATTCGGCATACCTCACACTATAGTCACCGATAATGGCAAGCAATTCAACAATGAACAATATAAAAATATATGCTTGAAGCTCAGAATCGAAACTTCTTTCTCTTCACCTGTTCATCCTCAAGAAAATGGACAAATGGAGGTCGCGAACAATATTAGCAAGGCATATATGAAGATAAGGCTAGATAATCTCAAAGGAGCTTGGGCTGATGAGCTTCCAATTGTTCTTTGGCTTTATAGAACCACCATAAAAAATGCCATAGGAGAAACAACTTTCTCTATGGCATTTGGAGTTGAAGCAATCATACTAGTGGAAGTTGGCATGCCTAATCAACGAGTTCAACATTTTCAACCTGAAGAAAATGAAAATCAAATGTGTTTTGAGTTGGACATATTGAGGAAAAACAAAAAAGGCTCTAATGAAGATTGTAGTTTACCAACATCGGTAAGCTTGTTACTATAACTCCGAAGTCAGACTGAGAACTTTCTGACTCGGAGACCTAGTATTGAGAAAAGTAATGATCAGCAATAAATAACATAGTATTGGATCTCTAGGTCTGACATGGGAAGGCCCATACATAGTAGTGAAGATACTGCACCCTGTAACCTATCTACTTAAAGAACTGAATAGAAGAGTTTTGGTGCATCCTTGGAACGCATAACATCTTAAGTTTTATTATCAATGATGTAATTAATGATTAGTAACTTGTAATTCTGGTACTCTTTTTTCCAATGTTAATTTTTCTTTCAAGGTTTTAACTTCGTGGGATTTTAATGAGACAAATTTCCTTCAATCTTCATTCAATAAATGAAATTTTGTTTTCCAAAGAAATGTTTGTGCACACTTTCTTTTGGGTTTGACTCGTTCTTTAGTTTCTGATGCTCTTTATTTATAATGTTTCATTTTCAACTTAGGTAGGCTCAACCAAACTAGGTCGAGTTCTACTATCCACATGCTTGTTGTGGAAACTACCACCTGGTCTCCAGTTCAGGTGGGCTTTCCAAGTTTTGCCAAACTGCACAGGCTCAACCTCATTAGGCCAAGTTCAACTGTCTAGGTATTCTGTAGTAGAAGCCACCCAGTTCAAGTGGGCTTTTCAAGCTTTGCCAATCTGGGTAAGCTTTTACTAGGTTGAATTCAATTGTTCAGGTCGACAGTACTGAATGTTGATTAGTTTTGATTCTAGATGGGCTATTCGTGCCTCATTCATATAATAAGGAAAAGTTAGCTCTTCGTTTCTCCTAATTGGACAACATAAAGCATGGGGGGAAATTAGTAACAATAAAGTACTAAAAGTAATAAAGTATGAAGTCTATTTTATTCGAGCAAAATCGAACACCTTAATCCATAACAAAAAAAAAAAACAGTCATATTTCAGATTGTTAATAAATAAATAAAACAGAGCCACAACCCTAACAACTCTAAAAGTGTAAAAGCGTTTGTAGTCATCAATCACTTCTCAGCTTTAGGAAAAACAATTGCCATAGTTGGATTGCCAGCAGCCACATCAGGATGAGAAACAATGGTATGAAATGCAAGAGTGTCAAAAGTAGAGTTTTGTATGAAACTCAATGAAAGATCAGGCTACGTTGCCTCAACTACCCCTTTGCAAGCATAGAAACCTTTCACCAGCTCATTGTGATGAGTCTTGGTAAGGTCGCCTATTTGATTTTGAGATATTTTTGTTTTCTCTTTAAGATGTGCAATGTTGAAGTATTTTTTAGATTAATTCGCAAGTGCACAAATCAACAAGTAATAAAGTGGATTTCTTAAAAAGAAAACCGATATCGATCCCACGAGGAATAACGTCTCTAGTATTGAAATTAAATAAATTGTAAATTAAACCTAGAAAAGTAAAAGAGTGTTTGATTGATTGTTGTTGTGTAGCCAGACATGAATTAAAAACAAAGCAATAATAATAATAAAAAAGAACAAGCAGCAAGTAGTTTATCAAGATTTTAAGAAAACAAAGATTACGATTTCACCACTATTCCTCATATTTAGCCCTAATGCATTACAGATTCATAGGTTAACCCCCATTTGACCATAAGTGACTAGAATTTGATTCCTTAATGCATTCTAATCTAGCAAGCACAATGCATTTAATTATCCCTAATATAAATACCGAAATTTAAGCCCTAAGACATGCAAACCCAATATGTTCTTGTCAAAGTTGTCACTAAGGCATGCAATATTCCTATAACCATGTATTTCATTGCTCATCCATATTTATATCCCTTATTCCTAAGTCAATATAAATATTAAATCAATCCACCTTTTCATGGAATGCATTAAGAACTACAATGAAATATAAACCTTAACATGAATCAAACTCAAATATGCATTAAACACTAAATATTCGTAATAGGGTTACATCATAATCCTCATAGAAAAATTAGCTACACATCATCTCTAAATTATCCATCAAATAACTAAGAGATAACAGAGTTTAAATAGCAAAGAAAATAAGAGAAAAGAAATAAAATCAAAAGTTGATGACTGCTGGAAATTAGTCCTTCACTCTTCTCTTCTTGGCTTTTCCAAACTATGATCTAAGTCACAAGGTTGACTCCTCCAATGGCTTGGCCTAAATTATCCTTTGTACTAGGCTTTGTGTATCACAATCTTACAATGAAATAACACTCAAAACTGAATATAAAACCTTAAATAAAGCTGCTGTTTGCTATGAGAATGGAGAGAATAAGAACAAAGTGTGTGGCTGGAGAGGGAGAGAATGTTTCTGTGAGGATGGTAATGTGAATTGTGTGTGAGAGAATTATTTTCACTCTCAAGGTAGCAATGTATTTATAGGAAAGGTTTATGAGAGGTTGAACCCTAAAACCCTTCTAAAACCTAGAGAATATAGGAGATAATATGTAAACTCAATTTCCAACTCCTATATTTCCTAGCATGGCCGGCCACTTCAAGTAGAGTAGGGTAATTTATGTCTCATGTTCACACAAGGGATTAGGAAACATTCTTTATCTCCTTAGGAATCAAATTTATATTCAACTCTAATTCCTTTTAGTCTAGATATTATTCCAATTAATATAATTATAATAATCTAACCTTCCATGTGGCATATGATATGGTAAATTTCATACACATGGCTGAAGTGTGGTAACATGGCAGTTCAATCTTTAATAGCATCCTAGTAAGCCAAAATACTTTCCTTTCATATCTTCCATGACCGCCAGGCAGATTTCAAGTACCTTTTGGATAACCAAATGGATACAGAATTCATTGATTCATGTTGAAAAAGTCAGATATATGTCTCATCTTTCCATACATATCTTGTTTGCACAATTTGGACACCGGGAAGATACTCAAATTCTAATTTCCCCAATATAGTGTAAATCTGCCGCAACTGTTGAAAATATTGATTTTGTAAATCAAATTGACACTGATTGGCCAAACCATTTGCAATTAAAGTTTTCAGCATTTAATACTAGTGGATCAAGAATCATTTTCAATTGGAATCGCACAAAACCTCAAAGTGTGGCTCCAGATATGATTTTCTCAGTAAAGGTTGCACAGAAATACAGAAATTCATCATTTGTCTTTCTTTTACTGAAAATAGAAAAATACAGTAATTAAGTATTTTTCATCAACAATTAATCATACACTAGCTTAAATTCAATATAAAAAGTGGCATAAAAACATTAACATTTTATGCCTATCATGCAATCTCCCATTTAGTATCTTTAAGGAGGGAGGAGAATGTCTGGTCTTTTTGTTTGAGTTTTTTATCTAGTTGAGCAACCCAACTATCAAGTTTACCATTTTCACCCTTCATTTTGGCAATTTGGCACTTAAGTGAGTTCTTTTTACTCTCCAACTTCGCAGGTCAACTTTTAAAGTATTCATTGACCTTTTTAAGCACATTGGCAGATCTTTTGGCCTCATCAACTACTTTTTTTGCATCTTCAGCTTCTTTCTCAGCTGACACAAGTCTACCCCCCAAATACCTCACCTCACTATTCAGCTTAAGGACATTATGGCTAGCCTGAGATGGAAGCGTATAGTAAACGAGCTAGAAAAATACATGAAGATAACAAATTGTGAGTAGTTAAACTTACCCTCAGGCAATCAACCAAGACTTGGTCAGCTTTCCATTTCGAGGAAAGTTCAGTGGATCTATACTCCAACCTTTCAATAATGACATCAGAAAAAGGCAATCCATCTCAATAAGTCTGTCAAGCAACCTCCCTGATTGTATCATGACCATCTCTTTGGTAGAAGTCAGAGAGTTCTTTAGAACTTTTTTGTTGATAGGTTCTTTACTCATTGGGTGGTCAGGTGGGGTTGTGTGCCTAAATTGAGCAACTTGCTGAACTATGGGGGGGACTTCCACGCCGGAGTAAAGAGAGCCCCCAACATTGTTTCTTAGTGCTTTGGCGCTGGCCTCAATGCCCACAGGGTCAGGTTGCTACCTTTTTATCGCCAAGCAATTCACATCACCAGCTGCACCAAGTTGTGGCTTTTTCATAGCCTGCATAAGCTAAGTGATGAAATCTGATCACAGAGTCTTTGAGTTAGACATTGCTGCAAACAAAAAAAAAGAGAAAAAGAAAAGTAAGCAATCTTAAGGGAAAAATAAAACGAGTTTACGAAATATGCAACGAGTATGCTCATCAAGTCTATCATCTCTAAGGACCAGTATAGTGTCCCACTCGTATTGAGGAAGCTCTAAAATGCTTCCCACCATACTTTCGTGTCTCTTAGATGAATCAAGAATAGTTGAACTTTAGGTAGAAATACCAAAGAATAAAGAATAGACCGGTGGAGATTAGGGTTAGGAAGTGGAGATTACCAACTTCCGCCAACAAAAAACCATGATTCTTGCCAGCAGTGTCGATCTCGAGGCTCATTTAGGAGGTAGGGCCTACCAGTATGCGAGTAGAATAATAAAGACCACATTATTCAGTGATGGGTCAGATATGGAATAGGGCTTAAAGCTCTAATAGTGAGGGTCAACATAAATTTTTTCTCTCCATAGAACATACGAGCTAAACAAAGCTTTCCAAACACTAGGGTATAACTGGATAAGACTCAATCTAACTTGAAGGAAGAGTCTAGTGATGATCGGCTGGAGAGGTAGCTTTAAACCACACTCAAAGAATATTGAATTCAAGGCGACCTCCCCATCATGAGGTGAGCTAAAAACTTCCTTTTCTTGAAGTATCCTAATTGTGACTTCAAAATGAATGTCATATACCTCCCTTAAGGCTATTAAATCCTCATCTGAAATGGTGGAGGTCACTTGGTCGAATGGCCACTCTCTGACCACCTCATCCGCTGAGGAACTAAGACACTCTTTTTCCCTGCCTTATTCACGTTGCAAGGAAGGCATTGCTAAGTACGTGGTTTTGGAGCTTGGATAGGCACTTTCTCATCATTATTAGAACTCGTTATGATGTGTATTTAAGGGGAATTGGGAGAATGGGGAACGCTAAAGACACTAAATGTCCTTTGAGATCTAGAAGGGACCTAAACATGGCTAGACAAATTTTCTAAAAGCCTAAAGTACGATCCATCGAGTTTTATCATGGCCAAAGAAGGCAAGTCCAAGGCAACCTCATCTTACACATTGCTTTTATTAGAAGCATGACTCAACATACTTGAAAAATGGAGATGGAAAAAGGTTTTAGCATTTACTTTTTAAGATTGACATGATATTCATAAAGATGCTCCATCTAAAGCATATAATGCATTTTTTTTTTAAAATGGATATGTATATATTACCTTGAGTTCGACAAGTGGCAAAAAAGATGAAGTAGTAACAAGATGTACAAAAGTCTCCTTGAACACTAGCAACCTGGGAGCATCACTAGTAAAGCACAAAGAATCAGCAATAGAAGAGTTTTCAAGTATTTAAAAAATGCATAGTAGGTTAAAAAAAAAGGTATTTTATATAAAGGTGGGGCCTAAGTGATGCATTCATGGCTCTGATGGTGGCTTGCCTGATTAATTTAATAAAAATAATAATAATCAATTTGAGGGCAACTGTTATGGAAGTTTTAATTCTTATCTTTAACATATATTTAAATATTAAAATTCAAAAGATTTGCATCTTATCTCTAGTATATATATATATATATATATATATATCTCTATATATTTGAATAGCGAAATTCAAATAGATGGATAAATTTATCTCATTTAAATGTGAGTAGATATTTTTCAAGATCTAGAAGATTTTGTAATCTTGAGGGATTTTTGAACATAGATCAGATTTTTCCATTTAAATTTTGAAGCAATAGATTAGTCATTATAAAAGGTGAAAGACTTCTCCATTTTGGGGGTTCCAATATTGACTCTAATTTCTAAAGAAACTTTTTTCTGATTCTCTATTTATTTTCTATATTTTCTATACTTTCCTTTTCTTTCTAATATAGAAATTCCTCTAATTTATTTATATGAAGAGTAATTGAAATGAGGATTAACTTGAGCATCGGAAGGTGCATGCCAGCAACCAAGCCGGCATACCTCTAACGTTATTTATCATTTTGTAATGTCCAATTTGCAAGATTCTATAGGGTTTGTAGAAATGGGAGGCAATTAAAATCTAGCAACGACATATACATTCATCAAAACTATAATTTCTCACAATATCACCAAAAAATTGATATCAAAATATTATTTACACATCTACATAATCATTTTTCAGTGTCAAAATTTCACGATTCTCCATAGAATCTATATTTTCACCATATGTTTCTAATGTAGGAGAAATAATATCAACCAACTAATTTAATCCAACATCAATATAAATATTAAATATAACTATATTTGATGGCAATCATATGTAAACATTGTAACGCCCCAAATTTTTCACACTTGTCTATTTTAAAAATTGGACCAGGTTGATCGAAAAGAGGCTTGACGTTAACTTTTTACCTAGGAGAGTTTTTGCTTGGACCTTATCTAGCAAAGCGTAGAGGCGGTCATCACAAGGATTCCATAGAATGGTGGCACATCTAAATTAGAGTTGTATATTTTTAGTTATAGATAAACATGTATTTTAAAGTTATATGTACTTGTTTTGGATATCATCATATGTTTTTCAATAAATTTAAAAGTTGTATATGATATTTTTTATTAATGGAATACAGCTGTCACCAGCTAGAGGGTAAACTTGGCCTCTAAATATAGCTTCATGTTTTTCTGATGAGCTACACAGTGGTACCAATCCAGGCACTAGAAAACCACTATATACCATCAGAAAAACATCCAAAATCTCAGAAAAACCATTTATTGGAGCCTTTTTTTTGCCAAAATCTAGCCACTTTTTTCAGCAAATGGTGGTGCACCACCCATATAGAAAGCTTCCCCTCGTTCTGATGAAGCTAATCCAAGGTACCCTATTCATCGTTGTTGTCATTTTCCTCACTGATGAACACCATCGTTTAGTCATGCATCGTCGATTTCAACATGTTTAGAAAAGGCCAACCATCGGCTTAGGGAGGAGCATGAGCCCTCCCCACCACCGACAAAATCACCGTCACAGCCACTATCTTTTGGGCTTGATTATGGTCAACTGGGACCAAATTTTGTGAAATTGAAGGTATCGATGCAATCTTTATGTCTTCAGTTTCATTTTGATATATTGTTTGTAAATTTTGAACTTGTAACAAAGAAACACCAAGGTTCGACTCAGGTAAAACTTGTGAATCAAAATTGGACTGTTCCAGAGTGAATTTGATCAAATTGGAGGTTAAATAAGGCTCCTAGAGGTCAAGAGAACCTAATGTAGTGATTAATATTGAGTAATTTCGTAGAAAATGAAAATCCACGATTTTGGGTATTTGACCGAAATGGGCATTTTTGTAATTACTAAAAATGGAGGGAAATTTTGGTAATCAATGATTTAATTATTTAATTAAGGACTCAGAGAACTCCCTTGAGCCTTTGGTAAAATTTTCAGTAATTAAAATTTTTTTCGATGAATTTCTCTAGGATCTCATGCATAGGCAAGAGCTGGTCAGAAGATTTTGCAGAAGCACGCTTCAGATCTGTTAGTGCAATCTTATGTTATAAATGCTATTTTAGATGATTGCATGATTATTGATTAATGGTATGATTTTATGAATTTTTTGAATTTAAATTGCATATTTATTATAATTATTAATTATATAATTACATAAATATGCTTATGTATTTTACTTAATCAAGCATGGATTTTTTTGCGATAAAGGCTTATGGAATTATTGGAGATTGAATTTATTGAGTTTTGTTGGAATTGGATTTGATTTTGAAACTTCCAAATTTTAGTAAATTAGCAATTTTAAAGAGTTCTGGACTCGATTTGCAATTTATGGAAGTTTTGAGCAAAGTCCTAATTTTATAAAGTTATGGTGTTGTTTTATAACAGTTTGGATATCAAGTGATTTTCAAAGATATGGAATTCCTGAGGAAATGAGATTTAGTTTTTGAAAAACCTATTTAAATATAAAAATACTTAGAAATGAGATTCATCGATAGTGTCATATTGTATTGATGATGATATTGATATGCACACATATTTGACCATCCTCTACTGCGGATACGTGTTGAGAGAGAGATGATGAGATTTCGGCCTCAATGCTATTCAGGATGTTGAAAAGCTTGAGGTGAGTATTCCCACTCCTCTACACCTTGTGATGTGTATCCATGGCATGTAGGTATATCGTGTGGCACAAGTATTTTTTTGAATTTTGGATGTTTTATGATTTACATGTCTTGTGGGCAACTATGTTAAGATGACAAATTTTATTATTTTATGGTTTTATGTGGTTTGATATGATAGATAACGAGTTTAGTAAGTTGCTTCTGAAATGTTGTGCACTGAAAATGTTGTTATTAAATTGTGATTTAAAATTCTGATTATGATACTTTGAAAGTTTTGTTTAGTAAAATACAGGTGTGGTAAATAGTGGGTTTTGTGAAAATGTTTGCAAAACAGAAAACTTTTTAAAAGAGCGATGTGAAGTTTTGAGAGAAAAAAATTTACTATACATGTCTATTGTCTAAATATTAGGGCACTCACTCGGATATTCTTATATCTCACTTTTGTGTTCTAAATTCGTTCTTTAGGTCCTAGCTGTGGCTGACAGATCTACTCTCCGACATTGAGATTCAATGCCTCCTCACACTCAATGTTCTATTATCTGCATTTATCTTTTTTGTTATTCTAAACTTATTTCTTTTAAGACTTGTTTAATATTCGTAGTTTTCATATTTCAAATCTAGTTATCAATCGTGATGTTATCTTTAAATACTTCGAGACTTAAATTCTGTATCTTTATTTATGACCTTTATCATAGACGGCTATGAGGTGAAACTTAAACTTGTTATTCTATGCTTTTGCACTTGGTTATTCTATGCTTCCGCACTTGGTTATATATTGTATCTCTCATTTTTATGCATGTTTAAATTTTATTCAATTTCATGTCGAATGAACCATTTTCCAAGAATGGCTCTACTGGGCCTCTGATATAGAATCTAGTAGATTCATCGTTAGGTAAGGCCTCTCCGAGAATTTCATAGAGGTATTTGGGGTAGGTCCAATAAATCATTATCAATATACTCTTTAGTTCATCTTCTATTCATAGTAATAACTCATAAAATAATGAATGTAATCAAACTCTTGCATATTCAAACTTTATTTTATCTTTATCAAATGTTTCTATAAATATAAATTTGCCAAGAGTGAATCTATAGTTTCTTGTCTACTTGCTTTTGAAACTACATACAATATTTGTCAAAAATCTCCACAATAAAACAATGACTTAACCTCCAACAAAAGTATTAGAATTATTTATATAGTGCAATCTTATCCAATGATTCCATCAATTATTTTGTCATCATAGGAGCTTTGACCCAAATTATTAATCTTGCATCTCTTACAAGCTGAGTCAATCCTAATTGTTTACTAATGTTACATATACTATTATCTTCTATGACAATCGGAATCTTGAATCTAGAGTGTGATGTTCTACCATCAAGTAAAATAGAAGCAACAACTCCTAAAGATGCTGTAGCAATTGCAACTAAACTTTACTAAGTAGAGCAACTAAAAGAGTTCTATACGAAAATGTTTTATTGCTACCTTTTGGACCATCTATAAAACAAATTCTCTAGAATGCAACTAAAAACTCTATTCAATACATGATCAAATGAAATTTTTTGTCTATTGTTGAAAGAATTAACAAATTTTCCTCATCGTTTACAAGAATTGAAATTTTCTCATTTATTTCTCTATATTCACGATGTATATCATCTGTACAAAATTTAAAATGTACAAAATCGTAATCACTCAATTGCTTTTCTATCTATTGCAAAAATTTTGATCTTATATAAATTACCGTATAAACAGTATTACTAAATTTTTCAGACACAGCTTTTTCAAATTTATTCCACAAACTTTTAGGATCTTTAGGATAAGACCAAACTATCAAAGTAGCAAACATCCTGCATAATTTACAAGGCATTTCAAACAAAGCTATTTCAGCTAAAGACATTTCAACATCATCGTATGTATCTAACAGTCCATAAAACAATGCAGCATCACTATAAGATAGACATTGAACACCATTGACAAATCTCAAAACAGAAAAAGATGTTGGTCCTCTAACATGATTTAGAACCATTATCAAAAAATATCTTTCACCATCTAAAGGCTTAAGACTAACAAGCCTACCAACAACAATACATTGTTTTGTCTCATTCCAAGATTTCAATTGTCTATCCCAAACATAATGTGATGACATTTCTCTTTACAAAAACTGATTACTTTTTTGACCAACTTTATTCGCATCAAAAACTTTGTACGCATTGTTATACCAAAAAAATCATTATTTAAAATAAATTGCAAATCATCAGAATATTTAAAAATCACATTTTTCTTATTCTCAAGATGCACTTGTAAAGACATAACATATGAATACATTTTATTCAAACAAAAACTATAGATTCTCCACATTGCTTTTGGTGGAATATCTATCTAGCAAATTGGAAACTCTTTATTTCACCAACTTCTTCAACATCATTATTTGAAGTAATATTCATTGCAATTCTATGATAACCCATGTAGACATATTTATAAAGATATTTGACCGCTTTAATTGTAGAACATATTTCAACATTTAAATGACAATTAAAATTTTTAAGCAACTATAGATTTATAAGGAAACAACCCAATAATTGTCAAGCACACACACTTTCCTAGTACAACTGGAGCACTATTATCTCTTCTTCTATACAATGGACAATTATTTTCCTCCATAACAGCATTGGACGAAAAATGCTTTGGATATTGATTCTTATATTTGTTATTCTATTTTATGCAAACATTGTTAGGATTCAAGCTACCACATGGTTCATGCATCAAATGTTTAATCATGTAGCATATAAACGTGGATTCACATTTTATAAAGAATTTCAACGCGACAAATATATCGAAAACATAAGGAGAAATCAACTTTGAATGGGATTTTAAAATAACCAATATTTGTGCATGTGGTAAATCTCTTTTTTGAAGCTCCATAACATATAGAAAAGAGCAACATGGCTAAAACTTTATTTCTTAAACAACTCTTTTTTTAGTGCTTCTACTTTTGCTCTAAAAACACACGCACCCAAGTCTTGTCTATTGTGAACCTAATCATGTTTTGCCAATTTCTGCTTTATTTTTATCCAATTAGGATTATATGTCATTACAATAAAAATATATGGTTTCGTATATAATTGAACCATTGTCATTACATCAATATAACTTTTACGCATATCTTTAAGACCACATATAAAAGAAGAGGTAAAATTGTGTTATGTCCAACATTTATACTTATACTCTCTCCAATACATACACTATTGAAATAATTCAGACCGATCAAATTGTTTACTACGAAAAATAATCAAGTCTGTAAGTCTCCAACTTAACTTACATATCTACAACATTCTACTGGAAAAAACATCTAGTTATTAAAATTATTGTATCACTATCTTCTCTAATCTATAATTTGTAGCAATAGTATTAATGACATAAAACCGTATCTCTATTTTTTCTCATGTCCATAATTGAAAAATTAGACAAAAGTCACATATCAATAAAAAAATGTCAGCAGCAATATAAAGCTACTCAAAAAATCCACAAACAACCAGAAACTTTCAGCTTATTTATCTAACATTTCTACAACGGAAGCCATATTATTTGGATCAATTATAAACTATCATTGACAATAAGATTATCTTTTATTTTAATCTATTTTTTGTATCAGTGTTCCCAAAAGGAAACATCAAAAGACCTGCAAAAAATCATAATAACTAAAATAATATTACTTTATGACTACAACCAAAATGACTATTTACAACTATTTCACAACATCTACTGTTAACATTCTTATTATCTTCAACCCATATTGCAATAACTTGATATGCAACTGGAGCATTATATGCTCTCTTATCTAGACTTGTATCTGACTTATTATGAATAAAAAATTCTTCTCTATTTTTGGTAGATCTTTAAGACTTCAAAAAACTTAACATATAGATTCACTTCTAATATCTTAATCAATTTCTCTAAAAAATTTACATTCATTACATAAGAATGATGACAATGATTTTCTAATTCATGCTCGATGTCATAAAAATAAAGTTGCAAATAAGAAAGTTGTTTATCAGATTTAGGTATTAATTCATGAATATAATGATGCACTTAACCTCGCACTCAAAAAATATAAATCCTTATATTTATCTTCCATAAATTTTCATTGTGTTTAACTTTGAAAGAAATGAAAACAAATGTATGATTATGCATGCATTTTAAATTATTTTCCCTCTATACTATCAATTGTAAAAAGATCATACAACTCCTTTGGCATTTTGCAAACAACTAATAATATTTGTCAATCACAACAAAATCCGTTGGGCTCATATTGCATTTTTTTAGTATTACATCATTTGCAAATTTGTAGACTTTGTAAATACATTATCTTACTAACAATATTTTCTAAAACAATTCTTTTTTTTTTTCCTCTTCTTTTTTCCCACAATCATTACCATTCATATTTGTTCTACATACGCAGCACTTTCAAAATTTCTAACATCAATTGTATTTACAACTACAAATCCAATTGGTTGTACATATTTCCAATATTAACTTCATTTAATGACGATCCTAAATATTTAATTGTATTTTCCATATGAGTGCAACATTCTTGGTCTTTATCTTTTGAAATATTAGCACATTTTTCTTTTTTTCCTCTTGATAATTTCTTGCCTTTTTTCTCTTTTGACATTTCCGCATATATTTTTTTTTTCACTAATTTTTTTTTCTCTTTTGACATATTAGTATTTCTATCTTTTTCTTTTTTACTAATTTCTTTATTTTTCTCTTTTGACATAAGGACATTTCTTTCATTTTTTTCTTACTAATCTTTATATTTTTCTCATTTGACATACTGACAACTCTTTCTTTTTCATTTTTTCATTTTCTTGCTAATCCTTTATTTTTTTCTTCTTTGGCTTATTGTCATATCTTTTTTTAGTTTTTCTTTTTTTAATGTGTTATTCTCTTTTCTCTTTTAATATACTGGCATACATTTCTCTTTCTTTTTTATTAAAAAATTATTTTTTATGTTGAAATATATCAGCAATTTTTTATTGCTTTTGCTTGTTTTGTCCATCTGCAAATAATTACATACAAAAACACAAATATACTAAAACTATAAAAAAAAAAAAAAAAGGAAAATTTTGTCTATTTATGCCAAATAATTCTACCGATCTACCAACAATAAAATTTTGCAGACAAAACTAAACACGTAAATATAAAAAAATATATATATTAAAGCAACTAAATATAATGATTACAGATATAACAAAACTATCATGCATGCATAACTATATAACAATACATTTCACCCTTCAAGCGAAAATTTTCCACATTGTAAAAAAATGCCAACTACAATCTACATATAAAGTATTTAAAAAAACAATTTAAAAACACAAATACATACGAGATCATCCAATATTTTGTAAAAAAAAAAACCGTAACTAGAACAATTATATATTTCAACATTAAAAATTTCAATTTTCATACCTTTTAACAATTGATTTTGATGTTTTCATTAAAACTAAAATTGTAATATTTTTTATTCATATATTTGCACACAAAAATATGTTTTAAGAAGCAAAATAGAAAATAAAAGCCTATTTTGGCCAATATAATAAAAACTTTAAAATTAAAGCTAAAAAAAACTACCACTTAACACAACTACAAGAACAATTCAAATTTCACAATTTATTTACATTTTAGTTTTGAATTAAAAAAAATAAAAATTATATTCTTTAAATATATTCATATACATATGCATACATAGGAAAGAAACAATATAAATTAAAATTACAAAAAGATCGAACACTACCAAAAGAATTTCAGTAAGCAACACTTGCCCCTCGAAAACAACTTCCACCTGGTCTGCCCAAGTTTTTGCTGGTATCGCATTAAGCTCCTCCATAGAATGGAAACGAAAACAAGAAGCTTCAGAGGATTGATTAACAACATGACCATCCCGATTCTACTCCAAAACCTGATCCTCCTTAATAAGCGAGTTATTAGGTTCTTCCGTAACCTTATTTAACAAGTCAAATATATTCTTTGTTGGTTCAATTTCCGATGAAGCCCCCGTTGTCAAACCCATTTTAGCCGAAACAAAACTATCGCCAGAAAGGTTATCCCTATTCTTCGTCTGTTTTTCTGCATCCATGACTTTTTGTCCATTCAAACCAAGAATATTAAGCTTTGGTTGGTAGACCTGCTTTTCCTTTCCTTTATGCGAAACACTCTTTTTCTCAGAAGCATAAGGAAGATGTTTCTCAAGATATTGGCAGTTAGCTGTGACGTGCCCCACACTCGAACCAGCCGAACAAAAATCTAGCAAATTTTTGTAAAAAAAAAAACACACATTTACCACCCTACCCTCCTTGTTAAGAATGATAGAACAGCGCAAAACAAAAGCCAAATTAAAGTCAATTATCACACGAGAAAGATGCCCTAATTCTCCATCCTCTGTATTTTGATCAAATTTGAGTGGAATGCCAACATATCTAGCCAAGTCAGCCATAATAGTTGGATGCCAGTACACCCAATTCAGATAAAATCGCACCCAAACTTGTGCATTTGTAGATTTCTGTATTTTTGGATCGAAGTCTAATGACTAATCTTGTAAACTTAAAATACCAGGCTTAAGATTAATAGATTCCTAGCCTAAATATGATTTTTCTCCTCCTTCGAGTGCAATAGAATGTGATAGAAACCTTTCCCTAAGGAAATGACCTTTCAATATGTAAATCCCCAAACCTCCAAAAGCTTGATTTTAAGTCTAGCAATTTCCATGGAACTTCTCTTTTTGCTAAAACAATTCTAGCAATCCAAGAAAACTAACATAGGGCCAGCCTCTCTGAGTAAGCACGTGTATTTATTGGAACGGAAAGAATGCCCCCTGTCAAAGAGGCCTTGCTTGCATTAAACGCAATCGGGATCGATGTCAGTCATCCAACCGCAACAACATATGATTTCTTCTATGTTTGCTATGCAGCAGTCATAGCAATTTCATTCATCAAAAGATTTAGAACAGCGGACGAGCCCAATTTGTTCTGCAACTGGTCACTTAGTGTATCAGTAATCGATTGATCTGTTCTCCAGCACATTAGCCGCCAAAACAGTGCTAGTAACATCTTGCTCTAACCACGATTTCCTAGTCTCAACCCTCCTGTTCTACGATGCCTGAAATTCCCAACTGGGATGGAAGCCCTCCATCAAACCCTGAATAACCACCTAACGTTAGAACTCGAAGAAGACGATTGTCGCCGCCGACCTCTGTAACACCGACTAAAGAACTAGAAACAGACGAGTACCTTCAAACAGAAATAGTAAATTGAGAATACCAAAACCAAAGCCAAGCTCTGTGCACCAACGCCGAAGAAAAGCCCCAAACAGCAGAAAAAAAGAGCCGGCAAATCCTTAGAAATGGCACACGAGAATGCCATTTTCCCCGCTCCACAAAACTCATAAATCCATCTTGATTCAATAATAATAATAATAAAGTGCTTTATAAGTAGCAAGTGCCTAATCAAACCCAATTATTACAATTTCGTGAATATGGAGGCACCAAATACAATTTCATTAAATTTGCACTTGATCTTGAACTCTAATGTGCTGTAGAAAGCTCTATGCTCGGTTGAAAACCTGGTTAAGTGTCAAATTTTCGGCAACATGAAAAATTTCATTGCTTCATCGGAGCATTCATATCAGCTTCAATTTGTATGATTTTCTTTTTATTTATTTTTTTGGGCCAAGGACCCCAGCATGAGCCTTGTAATCATCCATTTCATAGCCCTAGAAAAATTATCAACGAATGAGGGAAAAGTTTGAGTATAGGAGACTGAGAGAGGAAGTTTAAACTCAAATTGGAAAAAAGAATTAAATGAGAAGGCAAAACTAGACTACTTTTAATGATTAGTGGCAATAACACAACCCACACCTTTGGACTTGGAGGTTAATTTTATATTCCAAAGAAAGGTGGCGTTGAATTGAAAACTTGCCAAATATAATGAACTCTAGGTGCTTGTGGATGGCTTGGAGGCTGTACCAAAGAGCCAGTCCACCACATTGGAGACCAGAGATTTGATTATCATTTTGGCATCATGGGCTTTTCAAAATGGCTATTAATTCTAAAGACGCCTTAATTATACACTATGTTACAAATTGATATTTAAATTTTTATTTTGGCATTTTGTACTTGAACTTACTAAAATGTAACTAATGGACAAGAAACTAGAGCTAAAGCTAGACGAAGGAGACGAAAACTCAGGCAAATGTCAAAATTGGAATGTTACCGTTGGAGCCGCTTTTTGATATTTTAAAGTTTCTGTCCAAAATGCATTTAGAGTTTTTGTCGTTTAGTTCAATTTATGTTATTCAAAACGGTTGCCATTTTGATCGCCATTGTGGTTTAAATAGGAACTTTTGGGTTTTAGAAAGGCATTTATTGATTTTCATCCATTTGTAAAACCTTTAAGCTTGCTTTAAGCTTTGTTAATGAAGTTTGCTGCGAATCAACTTTCAGACTAGTTTTCTGAACTTAAGTCGTTAGCTTGTTTGTTTTTAAACTAATGCTACATCAACTTTGGTATCAGAGCTCAGAGTTTTTTGTGGTTTACCATGGCAAAGGAAGGTGAGAGCAATAATCACACGATGGCAGTGACCAAGGTGTGAAAGCCATTTGGGTAACAATCCATGGTATTGAACGAAAATTATACACTCTTTGTCTTGAACTTAAACAATCTCGAATCCAATCAGACCATGGAACTTCAGTGAATCCAACAATATCTGGAACTCGAAAACTAGAATTAGCTCGTCCACTTCTAGCTACTAATCGAATCATTTATCACAATTCAAGGTTTAGATCTAATTTTCCAGATCTTGGAAATCGAACTCCACATCGACAACATCCACCGTCATTGTTTCATTATGATGTTGACTTTGATGATGAAATCGAAGCTGCTCTGCTTGGAAACCTTTTGGCAATCCTCGATTGGAACGTCATATGGAATCTCACTCTAGCTATTCACAAAATCCTGAACAAACAGATTACAAAATCAAAATTGACATTCCATGCTTTGATGGTCATTTACATATAGAGGATTTTCTAGATTGGCTGCAAAATGTTGAGTCCTTTCTAGATTGCAAAATGAGGATATTTCTGAGTATCAACAGGTTAAGTTGGTAGCTTATAAACTTCGAGGTGGGGCTTCGGCCTGGTGGGAACAACTTCAAATGAATAAATGAAAGGAAGGTAAGTTAAGGTAAGGTAAGGATGTGGTCAAGACTTGGCATTAAATGAAACAGTTGCTAAAGGCTAGATTCCTACCAGTTGATTATGATCAAATATTGTATCAACAATATCATCAATGCAGCCAAAAAGGTCAAACTATTAATAAGTATTCAGAGGAATTCTTCAAGCTTAGTTCAAGAAATAACTTACACAAAATTGAAAGGAAACAAGTGGCCAGATACATCAGTGGTCCCTCCCCCGCCTCCCCAACCCAAATTCAAGAAAAGTTAGAATTAAGCCCCTTGTGGAATTTGAATGAAACAGTCAACCTGGTCAATCGAGTAGAAAGACAACTTGGAAGACTTAACCCCAAACCACATACCAAATGGAAGTTACTCTCATATTTCTATTCAGAAAAACCCCACTCTCCACAACCTAATTCAAATCCATTCCCTCGACACCCCAATTCAAAACCACCAAATGACCCCATAACCAAGGCTGCTAGCAAAATGCCAATGGCACCATTCAAACAACCTAACCCTTATGCTAAACCTTACCCTTTGAAATGCTTTAAGTGCAACCAATTTGGACACAAATCACTTGAATGTCCTCAAAGGATGGTCTTACATATTCAAGAGACTACTGGAGAGTCAGAAAAAGAAACTGAGGAATATATTGAAGTGGGCAATGAGGACACTGAATTAGTAGGAGGTGAGAACCTCTCTTGCGTATTATTCAAAAGATTATGTTGTCTTCTAGAATCCCAAAACAATCACAGAGAAATGCCATTTTGAAAACTAAGTGCACAATCAAGGGCAAAGTGTGTGAAGTTATTATGGATAATGGCAGCTGTGAGAATGTGGTTTCTAAATCTTTAGTCAAGGCCCTCCAACTTGATACTCATAAACACCTCATCCTTACAAACTTGGGTGGATCAAGAGGGCAGCTGAAACCAATGTCACATAATTGAGTCATGTCTCTTTGTCCATTGGAAATAATTATTTGGACACTATTACTTGTGATGTGGTTGAAATGGATGCCTACCACACCTTACTTGGCAGGCCATGGCAATTTGATAGAAGAGTGTCACATGATGGGTGGGCTAATACACATTCCTTTCAATGGCACCAAAAGAAATTTGTCATTTTACCTTCTAAACCTCAACCACCTTCCATGACCAAACCTATTTCACCTACCCTAATCCAGACTAAACCATTCTCTACTCCAACTTCCCTTACTAAACGCAATTATCTTTTGGCTATAATGCTAAAAGACTCCAACCCTACTCCAAAGTCTGCACCCTACAAGATTTAGCAATTACTCACTGAATTCTCATATATGTCACCTACAGATCTTCCAAATGACCTACCCCCTTTCGAGACATCCAACATCAAATTGACCTTATTCCTGGTGCTAGTTTACCTAAATTACCCTACTATCGGATAAGCCCTAAAGAACATGAAGTACTACAGGTAATTGTAGATGACTTACTGCATAAGAAACTGATCAAAGTGTGTCCCAGTCCTTGTACAGTGCCTGCCCTTCTAGTGCCAACGAAATATGACACTTGAAGAATGTGTGTTGATAGCAAGGCTATCAACAAAATTACAGTGAAATACAGATTTCCTATCCCTAGGCTTGAAGATATGCTTGATAAGTTGGAAAGGTTTCAAATCTTCTCAAAATTGGATTTGAAGAATGGTTATCATCAAATTAGATTGAGACCAGGGGATGAACGGAAAATAGCTTTCAAGACTCGGTAAGGACTGTTTGAATGGAAAGTGATGCCTTTTGGCTTGTGTAATGTCTCTAGCACCTTTATGAGGTTAATGAACCAAGTTCTAAAACCTTTTATTGGAAAGTTTGCAGTGGTGTATTTTGATGATATCTTGATTTACAGTAAACACAATGAGGATCATTTGGCTCAGCTTAGACAAGTCTTTCAAGTTCTAAAAGACAATAAATTATATTTAAGTATTCAAAAATGTGAGTTCTACACTGACATACTACTCTTTTTGGGTTTCATCATTAGTAAAATAGGCATACACACCGATCCAAAAAAAATTCAAGCTATTAGTGACTGACCATCTCCAAAAATAGTGACTGAACTTAGAAGCTTTCATGGTTTGGCCACTTTCTATCGAATGTTTATAAGGGGTTTTAGTGAAATAGCAGGCCCTCTAACAAATTGCCTCAAGAAAAGGCAATTTCAGTGGTAGGCACCATAAGAGACAAGCTTCAATCTTCTCAACTACAAACTCACACATGCTCATGTTCTTATTCTTCCTAACTTTCACAAAACTTTTGAAGTTAAAACAAATGCTCTTCTAAAGTAGGAGTAGGGGCTGCTCTCATGCAAGAAAAAAAACCTATTGAGTATTTTAGTGAAAAGCTATGTGAAGCAATGCAAAAGTGGACTACATATGAGCAAAAACTATATACAGTCATTCAAGCTTTGGGACATTGGGAGCATTATTTGATTCAAAATGACTTTATACTAAAAAGTGACCATCAACCTCTCAAGTATTTGAATTCTCAAAAGAAACTTAATAGCCTACATGCTAGATGGTTGGAGTTCGTATAAAAGTTTCATTATGCTTTTCAGCATAAATCTGGTCAATCTAATCGAGTTGCAAATGCTCTAAGTAGACAACCTACAATTCTGACATTTCTAAAGGTCAAGCTTAATGATTTTGACTCTATAAAGGATCTCTATTCAACTGATGAAGTTTTTGCTAACATTTGGGAAAAATGAAGCCTCAATGAACAAATGACAGATTACCATATTACTGAAGGGTTTTTGTTTAAAGGTAACCAAGTGTGCATACCAAGGACTTCCCTTCGTGGTTACATATTACATGCTGGAGGTTTGGCTACACACATTGGCAAAGACAAAACTATAGCCTTAATCACTGACATGTTTTATTGGCCTAAAGTTAAAAGGGACATCACAAAGTTTGTTGAGAGATGTTTTATTTGTCAATTGGCTAAGGAGCATACTCAAAATACTGGCCTCTATGTACATTTTCCAGTGCCATCTACAATCTGTGAGGACCTGTCCATGGACTTTGCCATGGGATTGTCTATGTCTCCAATGAGAGTGGATTCAGTAATGGTAGTGGTTGATAGGTTCTCTAAAATTGCTCATTTCCTTCCTTGTAAAAAGGTTGTTGATGCCAGCTTTGTGGCTCATCTATTTTTCTGAGAAGTGGTGAGATTACATGGAATTCCTAAGTCCATTACATCGGACAGGGATGTTAGGTTTGTCAGTCATTTTTGGAAGACTCTTTAGAAGAAATTTGACACTCATCTACAATTTAGTAGTGTCTATCATCCTCAAACGGATGGACGAACTGAAGTTGTCATCCATACCTTGGGAAATATGTTGAGAGCACTAGCCAGTGACAAGCCTAAACAATGGGATTCAATTGTACCCCAAGCTGAATTTGCTTACAACCACATGGTTAATCGAACCACAAGTAGATTGCCATTTTCCATTGTTTACGCTAAATCTCCTAACTACACTATGGACTTAGTCTCTGTGACACACATACATAGTACAGCAGCAAAAAATTTCACAGACAATTATGTCCAACAGCATGAAGCCGTTAAAGCTCAAATTGAAGCTTCCAATGCTAAGTACAAGCATGCTACCAATAAACATCGGCTTACAAAAAGTTTTCAGGTGGGGAATTTGGTTCTAGTTTTTCTTCGAAAAGAACATTTTCCTATGGGTGCATATCATAAATTGCATAAGAAAAAACTTGGTCCATTTCAAGTTTTGAAAGTGCTCAATGAAAATGCATACCTGCTTGATTTTTTTGATGATCTGAAAATTTTGCCAATCTTCAACATTGCTGATCTCTATCCATACATTCCACCTGATGTTGCTCTTTCTTTGAGTTTTGAAATCATGGGCGATTTCGTTGAGGGAAAGGAACAAATGATGGAGAAGAAACCAGAGTTGAAGCTGGACGAAGAAGACAAAGACTTGGGCAAAAGTCAAAATTGAAATGTTACCGTTGGAGGTGCATTTTGATATTTTAAAGCTTCTGTCCAAAACGCGCATTTTACTTAAGTTTTAGAGTTTTTGTCGTTTAGTTCAATTTCTGTTATTTAAAACGGTTGTCATTTTGATCGTTGTTGTGGTTTAAATAGGAACTTTCTGGTTTTAGAAAGGCAGATTTTGATTTTCATCCATTTGTAAAACCTTTAAACTTGGTTTAAGCTTTGTGATGCGGGCATCATAGAGTCATATTTTAGCATTTGAGCAAAAGATGATGACATCATCTTACCTAGTAAATCAGTGATGCGTTCTTGAGTTAAGAAGATCAAAGAGAGAATGCTTGGATTTGTGAAGAGAACTATGGATAAAGATCTATTCAAGTTTCCAAATGACTTGAACACTTTTCCGAGGCCTAATGATCATTTAAGCATGATGTCTAAGCAAGGAATAAAGGTGGTAATGATGCTCGGGAGTTGCAGAGATGAAACGACGTCATTTTAAAAATAAGCATCTTATAATGACAGTTTCGTAATTTTAGCTATTTTCGGATGATAATGGCAGTTTCGTAATTTAGCTATTTTTGGATTATAATGGCAGTTTTGTAATATTTGCTATTTTCGTTTTTAGGGTTAGTTTTCAGCCTTAGGATTACTTTCTTAATATTTAATGGTTTAGATTGATTCTTGATCTAACCCTAATCATTATATAAAGGGAAATCAATTCTTTTGTAAGACAGAGATTTGAGTTTTTAATCAATTAAAAGAATTAATTTTCTTATTGCTCCCAGGAGTGTTCTTACAAGGTAAGGAATCAATTTCTTCTTCTTGTTGCATTTAGAGTTGAATTCTCTTATCAAAGTAGAAATATTTTGTGTCGATTATTCTTCTCTTTCCCTAGCCTTCTAATCCACGTTTTTAGATACAAGTTATCTAAGGGTTTGGTAGGGCGGGTTCTTGTTTCCAATTACTGTTCAATATTTCTTATGTGTTTTGGGGTTTCAGATTCTTTAATCTTGGGGTTCCGCATCACTTTGTTAATGAAGTTTGCTGCAAATTAACTTTCAGACTAGTTTTCTGAATTTAATTCATTAGGTTGGTTTGTTTTTAAACTACTGCTACATCAGTAACACCCTTAATACTTAGGCATGTTTCTATCCAAAATCTAACGTAAAGTGCATATGCACACACATGGTGAACAATGACAAAAGCAAACTTAGTATTTTCACCTCTTTATCATGATAGACTGTGTGTGGATGAAAAAGAAAGCTCGTCTAAAAAAAAGAAACTCATCAATAAAAGCTCAAGAATAAGGAGAAAAATCGAAAAAAAAAATGGAAAAACAACGTCCATCCGAAAAATAAAGGTCTATTTTCTCTTTTTCGACAAAGGGTCTAACTGCACTTTTTTGTTAGCATTGGTGTTGTCCTAGTGAAATGGTCTAACTGCACTTTTTCATCTCCTTAAATAAAATTCAAATCCAACTGAATTATCTTTTTGAAATGCAGAATATGGGCTCAATATTACAAAAGCATCAATTCAAAAAAAAATGCAAAAACAAGCTTGTGGTGGTCGAATTCGCAGCCAGCGACACCTACAAAAGCAACAAAATTTATCCATTTCTAGTTGTTCTCAGTCGGACCTGCAACAACGTTGAATTCCTCCTGGTAATGGGAGACGAATCCGACAAGACTAAAGAGCTCTGTAGGAGAGAGAAAATTGAAAAATTTTGGCACTTTAGCTTCTACAAAGCATGGAGAATACTCACGAAGAGGAAAGGATCGACTCAGATAATGGTGTGAAAGAAACAGACCAGCATTTGGAGAAAAAAAAATTAGGGGATAAAAGGGTGTAAAAAGATAGACTTTACTTTTGTTAGGGCTTGTTTGGTACCATGGATAGGGATGTATTATTTGGATATAATGTATTAATTAAAATTAGTACTGTGTTTGGTGTTAGCTTTATATAGTATTATATAATACATTTTAACATTTTTAATACAAGTTATGATGTATTAATAATACACCAAAAATTCTTTGTGTTAGGTTATACAAGTCAAGCACGAAGACGAAACGCTGAAGACACTTCTGCGCAGGTATGTACTCTGATCTCCCATTTTTCCTCCATGTATCTTTCAATTTTTTGTTCTTCTTCTTCTTT
The DNA here is from genome assembly GCA_003254975.1 of Ochetophila trinervis. Taxonomy (NCBI): domain Eukaryota; kingdom Viridiplantae; phylum Streptophyta; class Magnoliopsida; order Rosales; family Rhamnaceae; genus Ochetophila; species Ochetophila trinervis. Next base: position 67,994 of record QANX01002390.1, on the reverse strand, counting down.
TTCGGGCAAAGATACCCATTGTGAGACATTATTGCAATTTTTTTCATTTTTTTTTCTCTGTTTTGCTCTTCATTTAAGGCTAGCTTATGTCTCTGTTTTGCTCTTCATTTGAGACTAGCTTTTAGAGATGTTGGGTAAGTTTGTTTTTGCCTTTAATTAGACTTGATTTTGGCTCGAAGTTTGACTAGATTTCATATTGTTTTTCTACATTTTTGGGGTTAGCTTCTTCAATAACAGTTTGTGCAAGTAGTCATCCTTGTTATGCTTGGATTCCTGATTTTGAATGTATTTGTTTTGCTTGTTGTCCCTAATTTTGAATGTATGCACATCTTTACGAATTGGGTTTAATATAATTTCAAAATGCATGTCTTTACGAATTGGGGTTTCAATAACGTTAGTATTAATCTTGCTTGTTTTTCTGCATTTATCAAATCTGATTTTTTTGCTTTGAAGGAAAAAGGAAATAATTAGTCAAAACATGGCCCAACTCAACTTATTTTCAGGCTGACCGAACACCTTACTAACCAAAAAGACAAGCTAGAAAACTCCAATGCAATTTATAATGATACAAAATAAATCAGTATAAAGCCGAGATCTTTCTGAAAATGACCACTTGACTAATGTATTACATACAATGAACCATGACAATATAAATCCATCATTTGTGATGGAAATTAAATAAATATATATATGCATGATTTGCGGCCAAAAAATTTGCTTGAAGATGATTAAATTTTTCAGGGCCATGATGTAAACCATATCCACCAACCAGTTTGGTGATTGGTTGCCCTCTATAAAATCAAAATTAGAGTTTTATTTTATCAAATATGTTGTGTGCATATAAGGATCAATGGTCCCATGTCTCACTTTTGTGGCAAAAAGAGCTAGGCTAAACAAAAAACTAGTCACAATATCGTATTAATAAATAGTTTATATTTTTATTTTTTTCACAGCCTGATTGCATGAACCATAGCATGCAAATCCTTTTGGCATTCATGGCAAGCTATTCATGCATGACTTATATATGTCAAAGGCTAGCTATTTCTTTTCTGCCTCCTTAATATGTTTGAAGTTGCCTATGAATAAGTAAGGCCATGAGACCTGCTAGTGGAACTGGTTAACTGATTTCATCCATGAAATATTTCCTCTTCTTGCTGTATTAATTTGGATTTTCTTATATGTGTTGTGGGCCATTAAATATTTCTTTTTCTTTGTTGTATTCATATGGATTTTCATCTATGTGCAGTGAGTATAGTTTTTTCTTTTGAAGTTTGGTTCATACAGCTATGGTCATTTCTAGAAGTTCAAGTATTTGTCACTCAAGCATTGAAACTCACCCACTCATCACTCAAGAATTTACAAGTAGTTGTATATATACATATATATATGGACAAAATAAGCATATACGGTGGAACAATGCTTGCTTTTTTTTTCTTTTTCTTTTTTTCTCATTTGTGGTTTGAGGCTTTAATTCCGAATCTTTCTTTATAACTTGCCCCTACATTAACTTGGAAGGTCATAATGTACAAAAGTGTATAGCCTTATCGACTTTGAAGTTCTACTTTTCCTATATTTTCATTATTATTTCTTAATATATTTGAGAAGTAGGAAAGTAGTAAGACAACATAGTTTATATTGATTTATATTTACTTTTTCGCTGTGATTTTGTTATGGTAGATATGGATAGAAGAAAGGTCTTTGCATTTGTAATTATAAGGGTGTGGCATTTGCATATGATGGGTATATTCTTGACTATTATGTTATGGATATTAAATAGAAAACGAAGGCGTTATAACGATTACATGCTAAGGAACCGAAGTTTGGTTAGGCATGGGACGAGGTTGAGTTATCTAGATAGTATAATAGGCAATAATGACTTGGAGTGTATTAATCAGCTTTAGATGGATAGAAGAACTTTTGGAATATTATGTGAGCTACTTCATAGTGATGGAAGGATAAAAAATGATGGTTTATTTAGTAAAGCATTGGAGGAGCAAGTGTGTATGTTTTTACATGTACTTGCTCACCATGTGAAAAATCGTACTATTGGTAATAGATTTAAGATATCGGGAGAGACAATTAGTAGATATTTCAATTCTATACTAAAAGGTGTATTATGGTTACATAGTAGATTATACCATGTGCCAAAACCGGTTCTTGAAAATTGTCCCGATGATAGGTGGAGATGGTTTAAGGTTAGTTAACAAAGAGTATAAGAATTTTTTAGTTGCAATTTGCTGTTTATATGCTAAGTTGTTTATACTTTACGTAGAATTGTTTGGGTGCATTGGATGGAACTTATATTAAAGTTCGTGTGCTTGAGAATGACAAACCAAGATACTGAAACAGAAAAGGAAAAATTGCAACCAATGTTTTGGGTGCTAGTTCACGTGATATGAAGTTTATCTTTGTGTTACCGGGATAGGAAGGCTCTGCATATGATTCTAGAGTACTTCGGGATGCAGTATTTAGGCCAAATGGGTTAAGAGTCCCCACAGGTATTTTAAGATTGATGTGATTAGATCTTTGAATGCTGAAATAAAAAACACATTACTTACTATATGCATGTTTATTTTTCATATGTATAGGAAACTTTTATCTTATGGATGGTGGGTATACAAATGGGGAGGGGTTTCTTGCACCTTATAGAGGAACTCGGTATCATTTATCGAAATGGAGAAAGGGAGGTCAACCTTCTAATTATGAGGAATATTTTCACATGAAACACGCTTTAGCTAGGAATGTGATAGAAAGATGTTTTGGATTGCTTAAGATGCGGTGGGCCATCTTAAGGAGTCCATGCTTCTACCCGATTAAAATTCAATGTCAAATAATTATTGCATGTTCCTTGTTGCATAACCTTATTAAAGGCGAAATAGTTGTTGATCCAATGGAAGAAGGGGCAAGTAACATTGATGGTAATCCAATAAGCCAAGAAATCGAGGTCATTGGCACAATTGATTCTTCAAATGAATGGACAACTTGGAGAAATAGCTTAGCAATGCAAATGTATGACGAGTGGAAAGGGAATAGACATCAGTAATTATATTTCTATATAATAGTCTTTTGATTGAAATGTTGTGTTGGTAGTTGAGAATGACATTGACGAAATTATATATTTATTATATTTATCATATTGCTGTTTTTTTTCTAACATTTTGGATGGTTATTATATTATGTTGTGTTGGTATTGGAGAATGATATCAATGAAATTATGTATTTTTATGTTGTGTTGGTACTTGAGAAAATAGGTGTCAATAATTATACTTTTATATTTTAGACTTTTGAACAAATTTATGTCCATATTTAGGAATGGATAGTGGACAAAGTAGTCAAGCAAAATCAACTCGACGGATATGGACTAAGAGTGCAGAAAAGGCTTTACTTTCTTTACTTGAAAGTGTAGTGGCAAGTGGAGGTCAATGTTATCATGAATCTTTTAAATTTGGAACAATGACCCAGAATGAGAAGGATTTACAAGAGCGATATCCTTACTCTGGCTTAAAAGCTAACCTTCATATAGATTCAAGGATGAGGCATTGGAAAAAACAATATGGAATTGTATATGACATGCTTAATAAAAGTGGATTTACATGGAACGATGTTCTAAAATGCATTGAGGTGGATAGTGATGAGGCATGGAACAGCTATGTCCAGGTTTAACTTAAAACTACTAGATTCAATTTATTTTTTTATATATCTAATATTTATTTTATAATAATATTATAATTTTAATAATTTGTATTGTAGAAAAACAAGGATGCTGAAGGATGGAAAGGGAAACATTTTCCCATATATGACAGACTGGCGAATATTTTGGGAAAAGATAGAGCAAGGAGCTGCAACTACAGTAAATATGGTTGAAGAGTTAAACAAAGAAGAAGAAAACTTTAATAGTCATGATGCAATAGAAAGCACACTAGTGACATTGCAAAGTAGGTCAGCTGCTAGTTCCACACAACAAAAGAGAAAGAGAACCAATTCTAACAGTTTTGATGATATTTTATTATATTTATTGTCTACTGAAGGTACAATTATAGAGATATTTGTGACTAGATTACGTAGACAGTTGAGAAGTTCATGAATTAAATATGAAGCTACCAAGTTTGGAGGACTAATTTGATATTTTCTTTAAATCTTTCTATTTGTGAACTTTGTTATGAATACTGTGAACTTTTGTTATAGATATTCAATGTAGTCACTAATGATAATTGTTTTTATTATGGATATTCAGTGTAGTCACTAAATGATAACTGTTATGAATATTGTTAACTTTTTGATGTTGTAAACTTTGTTATGAAGAGCAAATACTCTTCTAAATTCTAATATTTGTTATTTTTTTCTATATATCAGAGTAGCAGTAAGGAGTATTAAAAATTTGAATATTAAAAATCAAAACCTTTAATAAAATTAGAATTAAAAATTTAAAAATTAAAAACTTTAATAAAAGTTAAAAATATAAATTTAAAAGCTTTAATAAAAGTTAAAGTTAAATTTTTTTAATTTTAAAAAATTAATCCAATACAATAAACAAATGTATCAAACATCAATTTAATACAATTTTACACCAAATATATGAGTTGTATTATATAATACATTCTAACATAATATAATGCATTACAATACAATTTAATACAATACAACGTACTAAACGAGCTTTTAATATTTTATCACATGCAAAGTAACATGTGTTTAATGATAAATTTTAGACCGAAAAATATCTAGCAGTGTTACACTTTAGTGAACTCAGTATTAAAATGCCAAAAAAAATATTAAATAAATAAATATCCACTTAGAGTTACCTCCAGAATTAATAACCTTTAAAGACACGTTCCGATCCCACATGTTAATGCTTTTTCACCCTCGCCTATCTCTTTAGCTTTACCAATTGAGTTTGAGAACCATGTTCTTGTTATTTACACTTCACAGTTAACGGCTAGTTTTAGGAGAAGTCAAAAAAAAAAAAAAAAAAAAAAGAACGGAACCAAATTTCTTCAGTTTGCCGCCTTTTGCTGCAACCAAGGACCAGACGGATGATTCCTGCATCGCGCAGCCGAAACTTGTTGTTGGGTCTGCTAAACAATGCCACCTCTGTCTCTCAGCTAACCCAGACCCACGCTCAGATCATCCTCCATGGTCTCCAAAACGACCTCGCCGCCGTTACCAAGCTCACCCACAAGCTCTCTGACCTCAAAGCCATACGCCAAGCTCATGCTCTCTTCCTCACCATCCCCAACCCTGATCTCTTCCTCTTCAACGTCCTCATTAGAGGCTTTTCCAGCAACCATTCTCCCTTATCTTCTATTTCTCTGTATGCCCATTTGAGGAAGAAGACTAATCTTTTGCCTGATAATTTTACTTACGCCTTTGCTGTTTCGGCTGTTTCTGGTCTTAAGGACGATAAGTATGGGATTCTGTTGCATGCGCATTCCATTGTTGATGGGTTGGCTTCGAGTTTGTTTGTTGGGTCTGCGGTTGTTGATTTTTACTTTAAGTTTTCCAAGGTTGAGTTAGCACAGAAGGTGTTTGATGGAATGATGGAAAGAGATACGGTTTTGTGGAATACAATGATATCTGGGCTCATGAGGAATTGTTGCTCTGTCGATTCCATACGGACTTTTGTAGATATGGTTGCAGTTGGGATGCCATTTGATTCGACAACATTAGCAACAGTGCTTCCTGCGGTGGCAGAGTTGCCGGAGTTGCAAGTTGGGATGGGGATTCAATGTTTGGGTTTAAAAGTGGGGTTGCATTCTGATGCTTTTGTGCTTACTGGTTTGGTTTCAATGTATTCAAAATTTGGGGAAATTGACATAGCAAGGTTGTTGTTTGACCAGATAGGTCAACCAGATTTGATATGTTATAATGCAATGATTGCTGGATATACTTGCAATAGCGATATTGAGTCCTCAGTGAGGCTATTCATGGAATTGCTTGCTTCTGGAGAGAGAGTAAATTCAAGCACAGTTGTGGGCTTGATTCCTGTATCTTCTCCCTTTGGTCATCTGCAACTGGCTAGTTCTATTCAGAGTTTCTGTTTAAAGTCTGGTATTCTTACATGTTCTTCTGTTTCAGCTGCATTAACAACAGTTTACTGTAGACTGAATGAAATAGAATCAGCACGGCAGCTTTTTGATGAGTCACCAGAGAAAAGTTTGCCGTCTTGGAACTCCATTATCTCAGGTTATACCCAAAATGGGCTAACAGAGACAGCAATATCTCTTTTCAGGGAAATGATGTCTGAATTTACTCCGAATCCTGTCACAATTACAAGTGTTCTTTCAGCATGCGCTCAACTTGGAGCCCTAAGTCTAGGAAAATGGGTTCATAGCTTGATTAAGGATGGAAATCTTGAGTCTAACATATTTGTGTCGACTGCTCTGGTTGACATGTATGCAAAGTGTGGGAACATTGTCAAGGCTCGAGAACTATTTGACTCCATGACAGAGAAAAATGCAGTCACTTGGAATGCAATGATATCTGGATATGGACTTCATGGTCACGGGCATGATGCACTGAAGCTCTTCTATGAGATGTCACATTTTAGGGTTCCCCCAACAGGGGTAACTTTTCTTTCTGTCTTGTATGCTTGCAGTCATGCTGGCTTGGTGAGAGAAGGAGATGAAATATTTCAGTCTATGGTTCATGTTCATGAATTTGAGCCCTTATCTGAGCATTACGCCTGTATGGTTGACATCCTTGGTAGAGCTGGACAGTTAGAGAAGGCCTTGGAATTTATTAGGAAAATGCCAGTTGAGCCAGGCCCTGCTGTTTGGGGTGCCTTACTTGGTGCTTGCATGATTCACAAAGACAGAAACCTAGCGCATGTGGCTTCTGAAAGGCTGTTTGAATTGGACCCAGAAAATACCGGGTATTATGTCTTACTTTCTAATATTTACTCAGCTGACAGGAACTTTCCGAAGGCGGCTTCAGTACGAGAAGTAGTCAAGAATAGGAAGTTGGGAAAGACTCCTGGTTGCACCCTGATTGAGATTGGTGAGACCCCGCATGTCTTTACAGCTGGAGACCAATCCCATCCACAAGCAACATCAATCTACGCAATGCTGGAGAAGTTAACCGGGAAGATGATGGAGGCTGGATTTCAGACAGAGACTGTCCCTGCTTTGCATGATGTGGAGGAAGAAGAGAAGGAGCTGATGGTGAAGGTTCATAGCGAGAAACTGGCCATTGCTTTTGGTCTTATTTCTACTGAACCCCGAACTGAAATCAGGATCATTAAGAATCTCCGGGTTTGTTTAGACTGTCACAATGCAACCAAGTTTATATCCAAAATTACAGAGAGAGTTATTGTGGTGAGGGATGCTAATAGATTCCATCATTTCAAAGAGGGTATATGTTCTTGTGGAGACTATTGGTGAACTTTATTCTACATTGGTTAAGGTATGTGGGGTGAGACAGGCATCTAGTCTGTTTTGTTTTCCTAATGATCATATGGATGGCAATTTACAATCACTTGTTAATTATATTACAAAAACTTTTGACAATAATAGATGAAATTGAATCTTATCAATGTTGAAATTTCATACCATGATTATGTAAGTTCTGTTTTTCTCTCACTAATGATTCTGCAACAGCTAGATTTAGAAAGCTTTAGCACTTTTCTAACAACTATATTCATATTATTTTGGCTATCACATATAAGTCAAAACCCTTGTCATTTTGGATTATTAATCAAGGTTTATTATTATTATTATCATGTTATGTTTGTTGAAGAATGTTGGTCTAATTAAGTGGGTCCAGTTGGTAATAAGTTTATTCTGTATTCTATGCATATGGATGTGTATATCCCATGTACAATACTAATATCAGGAAATTTTGTTGTCTGCTAAACCCAAATTAGATATCTAGTTAGTTTTTCAAGCCAATATTTCATGCACATTGCAATTTCCTTTTAAATTTCTATTTTGTTAACAATATAGGTTGCAGGCACTCCAGATGAGGACAGCAGTAATGAAACAATTCTGTCCTTAGAAAGATAGACAAGTGCGGAAGAATTCTGCCCTTTGGAAAGCTAAACCTCTTCAGGTACAATGAATATCACATGAACTTAATTTAATAGAATGGAGAGTGTTTCTTTTTCCCAATTTATGTTTAAGAAGATAAGCCAGGAAGCTTTACCTTTTTTCTTAACATTCTATCCCTTCTTCTCTCCCACCATTTCCTTTTGTTCTTGTTTACAGTGCTTACTTAGAGCTTGTATGGCTATGTACTAAAAAACCTTTTCTAGTTTAAAAACACATAATTGTTCATTAAAGAACAATTTTTAAGTACATGGTCAAACAAGGGCTAAGCTCTCCCTATCTTTTCATTTATTGTATTTGATTTCATAAGGAAGATGCAAATTGTACTAAGAATTTAAACAGAAAAAACAGCAATTTTAAAAGCATCAGTTCTGATGTAATGATGTCCAATCCCTTGCAGTTGGTATCAAAAGCATTATAAGCAACAGTGTCCATTTCACGTACAAAACTGGATACATTGAATTTATCCTACACAAAAATTGTTCACTCTAGCTTTATTCATTCTTGAGCATCTCCACGTTCTTGATTCATACATCATAATCATGTAAAAAAGAATGGATCATGTATCTTCTGGAGATGCACAGATAAAAGAAAAGGGGAATACAAATATTTTCAGCAGTTGATTCCACATTGCTTAACGTCAGGGCCCTTTGATTTCAACACAAATGGGTCAATTCGGACCCAGAGCAAGGAGAAGATAGAGGCCAAAAGGACTGACCATATCACAACAATAGTTGGTGTCCGGTTTTGCCGCCCCATCAGACCTTTAAGGAATGGATAGAGATGGACAATCACCCAGAATGAAAAGAAGAGCTTTCCAAATAATGGTCCCCATGATTGATATCCATTGTTTATGGCATCTGATATCCCAGCAACAACTCCAACAAGGTTTATTACTAAAATTGTGGTTGGAGGGATTAGAAGGGTCGTCCACTTAAAGGTGTATAATTCTCCAAACTCTTCATCATCTGTTGCCTTGGATGTGACAGTAAAGTTGGTGTCGATTCCAGCCAAAACCTTCAGAAGGCCTTGTATGACAGCAAATAGATGGGCTGACACACCACCAATGACCCAGAATTGCTCATTTCTCCACCATTCTTCAATGCTCACTCCACTCCATCTCAACTCAAGAATACCCGTTGCAAAGATGGAGATGAACAGACCAATGAAGTAGAGACTTGCAAAAGTGCTTATCTGGATCATGAACAAATGAAGAATTAATTCTATTGGGATTTAGCAGGGAAAAAAAACGCACACACACACTTTTGAGAACAATCCTGAGAAAACATGGAAAAGTTGTTACTTGATTCATAGATTTCTGTTGAACAAAAATTAGTCTTATTTCTTTGCATGAATTGAATGTATATGAAGGTAATAACATTCCATGTAGCTATTGTATCTGTGGATCCCATGGATTTTCATTGCTTTATTGTCTCTAACCATTTCCTATATGTTGATATCTATTCTCTCAAGAAAAAGTATAATTAGGTATGATTACCGGTGGCATAATGAATTTATCGGTGAGCAAGCAGATGGCAGGGAGGACAGTGTAAGCAAGAAGAGCTAGCGATGTGAAAGGATAAACAGTTGTGTTGACATAAGCAAATCGCTCTAGCCATTTGAGCTTTCCTTCCTTGTAGCCATACCAAAGGGGACTATGGTGACTGAAAAAGATTTCAATGGAACCCAGTGCCCACCGAAGCACCTGATTGAGCCGATCTGACAAGTTGATGGGAGCTGTACCCTTAAATGCAGGTAACTTTGGCATACAGTAAATTGATCTCCATCCACGGCAATGCATCTTAAAACCCGTCAGAATATCCTCTGTGATAGATCCATAGATCCAACCTAGCTGCTCATGCAAATGTGAGCATGATGCATCATATGGAAAATATGGTCTTACTTTTTATATGGAAAATACTTGAAATTAACTCCTAAATACTCAGAAGCAAAATGGAACTTTACCTCAAGACCCCATTCTGTTTTGTCTTCATAACCACAACTGATTACATGAATCGCTTCTTTAAGTAGGCCTGCTGGGCTTGAAGATGGGGGGACACCACCTTCTTCCATTAAGGTTGAAGTCACAAAAATTGCAGACTGTCCGAATTTCTTTTCAAAATTCATCTGGGACATCAGTACCTCCTTATCGTCATCCACTCCTAATATTTAAAAGTTATTGTTAGGTGAGGCATAGTTTGACTGTATTAGGAAGTGAAAAAATATCCACAAGAAACTATTATCAAGAAATAGATCTCCGATTCTACCAAAAAAAAGAAATAGATCTCCGAACCTTGTAGGCTTGCACCCTCTCCATTTGCATCATTCTTGGAATACTTGGGAAGCTTCTTGCGGCGTCCAAAACATGGGCAGCAGTCACAGCTTATCATCTTTGGACGCTTAGGACCCTTTGGAGGATTATATCCATATAAAGCTTGCCTTTTGAAAACACATCCTGTACCCACGTAAACCGGACCTTGAATTCCATCCAGACCTTTCATGTTAATCTGCAAAACCAAGCAGAAGAACAAAATGATTCCTGTATTTTTTACGTGCATACATATGCATTATGAATATTATATATGTATATTCTTACACAATCTAAAGAACAAATAGTATGTGTTTCATGCACCCACTTACATCAAAGAAGACAGTGTTTCTATTGGCATATCGATCGTTCCTATCAATGCCATCAAATCTTTGAGGGAACTGGACATAGCAGACCCTCTTTCCAACCTGGGGGTCCATCAAGAAACACATAGCCTCTCTCACAGCCTTGCTGTTGTTTATATAATGATCACAATCCAAGTTAAGCATGAAAGGAGCATTTGTGAGCACTGCAGAGACCCGAACCTGAAAGCTTACAAGGTATTATAGCCAGGGATTTTGAAGCAGCAGATTCAGAAGACAAATTTTTAAGGAAGGTTAAAAAATTCATACCAGAGCATTCATGGCACCAGCTTTCTTATGATGCGAGAAACCAGGCCTTTTCTCACGAGATACATAGACAAGACGAGGAAGCTCATTTCCTTCTGTATCAAGTCCTCCACTGTGGCCTAGAAATACTTGGATCATACCAGGGTGATCCTTTGTATTGTTTCCAGGCCATGGAGTTCCATCTTGCATGATCCACCCTTCTGGAGGAACCTTTGTGGCTTTGGCCACAAGGGCATTGACCCGCACCTTGAATTCCTCATATTCTCTCTGTCAGACACCAGAAAAAACAATGAAAACTCTCAGCTTATATAAAACTGGAATTTCAGCCAGTAATTATTCAATTTCAAAGAATGAATTGCTCACCTTCATAGCCCGCCGCTCCTTGACAAAAGTAGGCTGCACTTTGTCCTTTAGATAATCAATCTTTTCGCAGAAGTACATCTCAGGAGCTCGAGGCTCAATAGAAAATTTCTTACAGAAAGGTACCCATTTCCTAGCAAATTCTGCAGTTTCGGACAGGGCTTCGAATGTGAGCATGGATGCTCCATCATCAGAAATATAGCATGAGACCTTATCAACTGGGTAGTCCATGGCTAGAATTGAAAGAACTGTGTTGGCTGTATTAAGTGGAGGTTCCTTCATTGGATCCACTGTACTCACAAACACATCCACTGGAGATAGCATATTGGGCTCTCCCTCCCTCTCATACCTGCATTATAGGTACTATCAGCATAATTACATAAAAGCACTATACATGTTAATCTTATTTTATTTTTACATTTTACTCTTAAAATAAAAGGGAAAAAAAGGATCTCATTTATTTCATAGATTTTGTTTTAATTTTTGTTATTTCATATAAAAATCCCCACTTCATGTAACTCTTTATAATTGGGTTTCCAAAGTTAAAGCTATTGATAATTGAAAGGGAAAGTATTATTAACCCTTAACAGTTTAGGCTCTTGAGGTTCATGAATAACACAGGAAATTTAACATTAATTAGTAAGTTATACATGTACCTGAAAGAAAGACGATCAAGGTAGGTCTCACGGTCAATGGGTAACCACTTGGGGAACTGATCAAGAATCCATGAAACTGCAAACCAGATTTCACAGATCACAGATGTTAACCAGAGACCAAAGGCATCGTTGACAGGGTTCAATAATCTATATCGAAGAAACATGGACAGTATAATCAGCCGAGCCACAATGAGCATTCGATATGGGTTGATCTTGCTCGATGCTATAGGTACTTTTCTAGACAGAGGCTGCCTTGCTTCGTCCATCCTAAATTTCAGATTCAAATTAAGATTAGTCTGCTTAATGAAACTCACTATCCCTTTCTCTCTCTCTCTGCTATATAATATATACATACATGGCCATTTCGTCGTTCAATTCGTCAGCGTCAGGACCCTGCAGGTTGCCCTGCTGCATTTTCCAATCCTCCATCCTATCTTTCCACCCTCCTTTCTTATCATCCCATCTTCCACTTCCTGTTTTCCAAGCATTGTATATCATTACCATCCATATGTAATAGACATGTATATATATATATAGATCATGAAGCTCTAGATATATAGTAGCGTACCAAGCTCATGATCAGCAACTGGATATGGATGCACTCGCTTATGCAGCGAAGAAGACAGAACCTGCTCTCCATGAACATGAGATAATGGCAGCTCCCCACTGACCTGTATGCATGCGAAATTCATACCGACGATCATGATTCATGATATTAGCGATGATTTTTCTGTTATCGAGTTAAATAACTTGTGGATACACGTTGCGTATTCATATATATTGTCCGAAAAACTTGTAGATATTCGCATCATAGAAAGATTGTGTACATAAATGATGCATATACATAAATAACACACACATACACACCGGTCGGGATCTACCACCGGCGATGACAGGCACTGGGAACTGAGCATTGTCATCGTCTTCGGGGCCTCTTCCATAGCTCATCTTCCCATGGAGCATGGCATCCACAATATGCTCATTCTTTTTGTTTTGGTCATCGATCTTAAATTCTTGTTCAATGTCATCCACGCCTTCTTCATCCTCGTCTCCCTCCACCCTCGGACTGCCTTTGAGACGCCTGTATCTGGTTTTGCACTGAGGGCAGTTCTGGCTGCCTTCTCTTCTTTCGTACTCATAGCAAGGCCGGCACACTGGAAAACCACACTCGTTGCATGCCACAAACAGATCTCCATCCACCGTCACCCCGACTTCATCACCGCATATCTCACACACTTGACCATCCAAGTTTCTCAAAGTTTTGGGCTGCAAAAAAAAAAAAAACACAGTACTTATCAGCAACCTTATTAGGAAGTCTAGCTCCATGGCAAATATTTCATTAATAGATAAGGTCTTTACCTCTTCGTGGCCGTGAATGACGACGAGTTCATTGCGGTTGTGAGACCCAGCGACCAGTCCAGCGCTGGCTTCCATGGCTCTCTGTTTCTCTCTGTTCGAGAAGGAGGTGAGGGTTTTGGGAGGTGATGAAGAAAGGAGTGGTTTGTATCTTAAGAATGGAGGGAAAAGGAGGGTCTCCACCACGTACGTGAGAAGCAAGGAGGAGGGTGTTGTTGGTTGCAGGGTCACCAATCACCATTGCCATTGAGTTAAGCTATCACCTTCTAATTCATTGCCTTTTTCCCAACGACCGCTTTTGTGTCCATATCCTTACCCAATTTCTTCTCTCATTTTTTTGAATTAAATGCTCCGTTTGTTTGTATAATTCTTTTTACTACACCTATTAAAATATTTATTATTAAAATATTATTGATTAATATGTTAATATAACTTAAATATGGATAATCAACATTTAAATGAATAAATAAATTAAAAAACTAAACTAATCAAAAATTATCACATCATATACTATATTATTTGGTATATAAATTTGATTAATATTTTGGTTACAAGTCTAGCACTATTGCTTTTTATTTCCTTGTCATATGACAAATTTAATTTATATTTTTATAGCATTGGGAGGTATAATAAGTAGCACTGGCAATTCGTGTTGATAAATCGTGTCAATATGTTTATTAACCGTGTTAAAAATTTTCAACTTTAATCTGTATTTATTTATTTTCTATATAAAATAGGTCATGTCAACCTATTTAAATAAAATATTATTATTATTTATATTATTTTATTATTTTTTACATTATAACATTGTAAAATATATATTTATTATTATTATTTTAATTTTATTAATTAATTTAAATATTTGTGTCTCTTTCGAATTAAGCGGATTAACATATTAGTGACTTATTTATAATCGTGTTAATCGTATTGACAAAACCAAATTAATTAGCAAATCATTTTTTAAGCGTGTTATGGTATTATGACCTAAATTGTCAACTCTAATAATAAGTTAAAATGTAGTTTTTTTATTTTTTGCAAATATATAATGTTGTTATATGTAAATTACTAATAATACACAATAGTTAGATTTCTGTAAGTCCTAACAATAAATTATATGATCATATAAAGCAAGCATTTGAGGTTGAAAAGTATATAATTGTATAATATTATTATATTATTTTAGTTTTGTAGTCTTACAAAAATGCATGCAGATGGAAATGTAACTTATTATTTTTAGTATTAATATTAATTAATTAATAAAATTTTCTCCACTAAAAATTAAAAAAAAAAGGATAATGTTGAAATATTTGTCATATAAAAAATAGTGCTTCGGTATAAAAATCCCGGGTTTGTTTATTATTAGTGTTTTTGCTACTCTGCAAAACTCATAAAGATCATTTTCTTTATTAAATATTTCCCTCTTGTTATTTTCTATGAAAAGAAAAGGACACAACCCTTGAACAAGAAGATATCCAGCACTCGGAGCAATTTAATGTATACTACTTTTAATATAATAAAACTTTCCATTTGGGATTTTCTGGCTGTGTGATTTTTCCAACCAAGTTATTTTTGTTTGTATCTACATAAGGTTGTTATAGGGTCAAAATCCGAAGCTTAATTTTTTGATCATGTAAGGCATAAGAATGCCTTTCTTAGTCAGCCAACACACAATATTTGATTGTCTATGCAACACACACAGCCAATACACACACACACACACAAAGGTAATCACAATCAATCACGCACACATGCAACCAGCCAACACAAGTCATTTACGGGGAAATCCTCCAACATTTTCTTTCACTCAATAAGAATAAGGAAACCAGCCAAAAGTATGCATAGATTACCACAGCGCCTCTCACTTGGCTTGGTAATTCAGGCTACACCAGCTTATAGCCAAAAACACACAGTTGACATCCCCCAACTGCTAGGACACCTGGCACAACCAGGTTTGGTCATCTGGTCGTGCAGTTTTCATCCCCAACTACATAGAGCATGCTGGCACCAGCCAGCATGTTACATCTGTCCAGACATGCAATATGCTTCCTTGATGCTTGCCACGAATGTAGGAAGGTCATCCCACTACTTGTAACCGTTTATAACCACCAGCCCACTTTTATCCTAGAATGTAGGCGAGTCTGCCACCTGTCCTTGGGCTGCAACCAACAAGTCCCAACATCATCTTGGTGTAGCCAACTAACCCACCGAGTCTATCATGGTTCGAACCAATGCCACCATCGAACCACACCATCAGTTGCATCATTGGTGCCTGCACATGCCTGCACACAAGGCCATGCAAGGCTCCACTCGACCACACCACGCACACGGGCTGCACGGGTCCTCAGCCACGCTCGCACATAGACCGCATAGGTCACATAGGCTGCACAAGTCCTCGGCCACACTCGTACACAGGTTGCACGGGTCCTCGGCCACACTCGCACATAGGTTGCACAAGTCACATAGGCTGCACACATAAGCCCTCAGCGCCACACAGCATGCGGGCAACGGCACAACACTGGCACACACGCAAGCATGCGCTGCACGCAGGCAAGGCCCACACACAGCGCCAGCAATGCCCTTGTGTTGCACAGCCTTGCTGCACCCCTCGCCCATGCACGCTGCATACACACGCACATGTCCACGCACCAGCCTGCTGCCTGCCTTGCATCATAAGCATCTAGTAGTGGCACGCTGGGCCTACACCCATACCATGCCATGCCACACATAACCAACAGTCCAGTGGCACGCTGGGTCTCCGCCCATGCCATGCCATGCCGTGCACCACCAACACGGCTCCGTTGCCTTTTTCAACCAAGGGATGTGCCCATCACAGGCACACCCCCATTCAAAGACTCAACATAGGCAAGGCTGCCATGCCTTGTGTCACAAGCTTAACATTTCGTCAAACACTTGGAGGGCAAAGTGAGCTTGGCATTTTATCGAGCACTTGGTGAGCATTTTGACCACACTTTGAAAAGTCCAAGCTCTTAGACTTGAGTGGAATTCTCTAGAATCCTTTGGAGAATTCTTGGCCTTGAAAATTGTGTAAATATCTAGATATTTTTGTGAAGAACTCTAGAAACTCATTCTCCACCGTAGGATCAAATTGTTTATAGCCATAAGATCATTTTTCATTGTCTATAAATAGGTGGAGGCCTCATTTGGCCAAACCATCCAAGAAATCAAGCAAAGTCTCTTGTAAAGCTTTCTTTCAAGCAATATACTTTCATTCTCCCAAACTTTTTTGTGCTCTATTCTTGCTTGGTTTGCTTTTTCTTCTTTG
The DNA here is from genome assembly GCA_003254975.1 of Ochetophila trinervis. Lineage (NCBI taxonomy): Eukaryota > Viridiplantae > Streptophyta > Magnoliopsida > Rosales > Rhamnaceae > Ochetophila > Ochetophila trinervis. The sequence goes on along the minus strand of QANX01002390.1, from coordinate 51,360 downwards.
TAGGCAAAAAGGCTTACTTAGTTGCAACACAAAAGGTCGGAATAGCAATTAAAGCCGCACGGCTTGAAAGGTTCGAGAATAAATCCGTGACACTTGGCTATATGCCCAGCATCTAAAGAGCTAACAACGTGTTTTGGTCTAATAAGATATTTATCTCAGGGACAGTAGAAATTCATGATAAAAACACATTTTTTTTCTATTATCACGTGCTGATTCGATTCACCTAAAACCGCGTATCTTCACAAATACAAAATAAACCTCACCATCTCATTCTGTATTTCTTTTTTTTTTTTTATCTAAAACAGTAAGCCAGCATCTAATTTCCAAAAAAATAAAAATAAAAATATTTAGAAAATAACAGTGCCTTCGCTGTTTAAATCGCATACACATCTTGCCAGCATCTAAACTAGTATTAGAAAAATTATTGTGAGAAAAAACAAGTGCTCTTCACCATCATCATTATTATTATTATTATTAAAATTGATTGCAATTTAGTGCTTTCTAGTTTAGGAAAATTACACTTTAAATCTTCTAGTTTTTTAAAACATTGTAATTGAGTTCTTTAAATTTCAATTTGTTGTATTTGAATCTAATAATTTTTTGACAAACGGCAATAGAAGTTCAATAGAAGTTCTAAATTAAAAATACTAAAGTGCAATAGTTCAAATTTTCAACAAATTAAAACTAAATGACCAAAATTGCGACAAATTTAGCCTAACTGCATTCCTGTATTTGTGAAGGTGGACGAAGTCATTAACCACGGAGTCAAAAAATCAAATTGGATCAAAATGCAAAAAATTAAATTTTGAGAGTTTAAATTGCAACATTGTAAATATAAAAACCAATGACAATTATTCCAAAATAAAGAGTACTAAATTGCAATTATTCAATAAAAAAGTCTCATGTCCCTCAGGAGACGCAAAGAAGAAGCTGAACCTGAACACAGATACCAAAGTACTCATCTGATGCGCCAACCTAAATTGAATTAAAATACAGCAAACCCATTGCTTTCACAATTACCAGCAGTTTAATAACAAGTTGTGAAAGAAGCAAAAATAATAGAGAATGCTTGAAATGCAAGAACTTGGAAGTTAAGCCAAGTTCATATCGTTAGGTAGGCAAGTTGAAAACTCTCCATCTAAAAGACAAACAGCTGCTGCAACATGGTAGTAACTTGTGTGCGTGTGCGCGTGTGTGTATGTAGCTATCAATAACCTATTTTCAAGCACATGCAAAAAGAGGTTGGCAATGCATAACATGTTTGCTCAGATATAATGATTTCCTGCCAAACCTTGAAGCACTTGCTTTCATGGGTAAACCATAAAAGCTAAATTCCAGAGAATGAGGAAAACAAAATAAAAAATATTATATATATGCGATTGTTTGCTTAATCGGCACTTTTATATTTTACATGTTTTATTGACGAAGAAAATGAGTAACTACTTGGCAGTTGGTAGGAGCAAATGGAAGTCAATTCCGTGCAATATATAGTAACAAATTGAATAAGATAATTCCTAACTCAAAATCTAGTAACATATTACAGTACAGTTTTAACACTAATGCTGTACATAACCCTGGAACATCCCCCAACCTCATTGACCGATACAAAGCAAAATACCACAATTTTTTTTTTCCCCTGTCAAAACCTTCCTCGGAACATTAGTCGACTCACACACCAGCTGATACTTCATTTACCGCTAATTTATCCTTTTTAGTTGGTGGTTCTTGACCTTTCTGTAGCACAGTCTTGTTAGGAACTAAAATTATGAATATGTTCCTGTCACGGAAGTTCTTGGATTCCTCTGTTGCAAGCTGGAAACCATATCAACACCCCAGAGGGTCAGAAATAAATAGAGGTAAAACAATTCTACCAATAAAACAATTAAAATGATGTAAGAAATAAAATAAATGGCATAAAAATACATTTATTTCAAAGCTTTTTCAACAGAATTCTCTTGTGCTATATATGAGAACCCAACAAATAAAACACAGAATAAACAAACTAATTTCAAGTTTGTCTACCAACCAAACATTTAGTTTTCATTCAGTAGTTTGGTGTATTCAAAGAAATAATAGTAACAAGACACTGATGTTGAAACAAGTTTGGTTTTTTGTGTAGTTCCCTCTTGAACTATTAGCCCTCCATTGGTAAGAAAATAGTCTGGAAAACTTGGCTTGTTAGGAACAAACCATTAGATTTTACTAGCAGAAGTTGAGCATACTGGTCAACTGCTTGACTAAATCACCCCATAATATTGTTTTACTGCTGGGCCTGCAGACATACTTTTTTACTTGCTTATGATAGTTTATAGACATATTTAAGTACCTCCCCAATTTCATTCTGGAAACGTCTGATAAGCTCAATCGCAATGTTCCGGAACTCATTTTCACGACCTTTCAAGTTCACTATAATCTTAACCTACAAAACAGGTTTAAAGGTCTTTAAACATTTTAAGAAAAGTCATAACTACATAAATAAAGAATAATAAACATAGGCAAATGCTGACAGCTAAAGAAACTTAAATTACCTTGTCACCATCTTTCAAAAACTTCCGGGCAGCTTTCAACCGGACAGAATAATCATGTTGATCAATGTTATAACTGTTAAAGAAAAATCAATTAAAACAAAAAAAAAAAAAAAATTCTTTATATAAAGAATAGCATAAGTTATCCATTCTCAACTTTTAAATAAAGGCCTTGAAGTATTGAACCTAAAACATATAGGTATACAAGAAAAGATACTTGTGAAGCTAAATTGTGCTACTGAATTTTCAAAATCTTTTGAGTTAAATGGTAACCACCTCTTGTAATGTTGAGAGTAAATTGTATATTAGCTTCGCATACATAGTTGGGCCTACTTCCCATTAGCTTAAGCTTCTAGGATAGATGGTGATGGAATTTTTTTCATGTTACAAGATATTTAGGACTCGACTAGTTTGATATTCTGTTCCTTCTGGTGTAAAGCATACAACTATGATACATACCACTTAGACAGCCAGCTACGGTCTACCTATAATCAAAATTATGCTTCTAGATACAAATAAATAAATTCTGACACCAAAAATTAACACTAATATGCCTACACTAAACAAATGCACCAACCCTATATACTACGTAATAGAAGTCTGAGTAAGACGGAAAGAAAATAGAAAACAAATCAAGAAAAAAGACTCAGATTATACCCCATTTTTAGCTCCTTCAATGCCATGCGACTTGCTGACATTTAACAGCAGACTAAGGTCAGGTACTTTCCTTACATAAATGAACTTTGCATAAATCATAAAGAAAAGTAACCTCTTATTGGAAAAGACATTTACCTGCACTTTTCTTCTGCTGATCTCTTTTCTTCTTCTGCTGTTCATATCTATATTTACTGAAAAAAGACAAGGTATAGACATTTAGATCTAGAAATTCTCATAGGTAGACTGCATGGGATGTGTCTGTATGTCTAGATCTCTCTGTATTACTATTTTGTACAGAAATTTTTTTTAGAAAAATAAATAGAGATGAAAAATAAGGAAATGTAACAAACATGATTAGAACATCCATAAACATTCTGATTTTAATTTACAGCGCAATATTTATTGGTCGATGAAATCAAGAAAAATATTTAGAAGATCAAATAAACTTAGCAAAAAAACTGAACTTTTTTAAAACTATAAACATTCATTGTTTCAATATCAATAACACATCTACAGAGAGGTAGATTTTCGCAATGACAAATATATGAGCATGTTATGCAAAATAAGTTCTCACAAAAATGTCATACTTGTAATCCATTATTTTGACAACCGGAGGATCTGCATCTGGTGATAATATAACCTGTAATGACAGAGAGAAGATAAGTTTTGAAACATAGCAAAAGAATTATACTTGAACTCACTCACATAAGAACCTGAAAATGACTGCCTCAATTTCTTAGAGAAATGAACATACTCCGTAAGAACATGTACTCCAATTTATAAACCACAAGTTTGCTACAACTCTACTTCAGTATTCCAAAGCAGTACAATAGAATTTTCTCTTAACAACTCAAGTAGCAACTCATCCGAGAGGCATCCATATCAATAAAGTAATGCCAGTCGGCCAGTGATCAAAGAGTGCAGATAAAACAACAATCCCAGTATAAATCAAGAGTGGGTGGTCTCAGTTTCTAGCTAAATCTTTGCCAGTCATTAGAACCCAGTAGTGTCTATAAATTAGTGGGTAAGAATTTAACCTATCTCATTATTTTTATGAAAATTAAGTCATAAAGAAACAGAATCAAGCATAAACCAACTACTGGCAGAGTTCAATGTCACGACTTTGACATCTGATAAACCAAATTGCACCACTTGAATTCAAAATTCCAAACTTCGAGGAAAACAACAATAAATTTAATAGAACTAACAAGAAAACACATACAAGATCGAGTTCAGCATCTTCAGCAATTTGAACGGCCTCACTTTTAGACACAATTCCAACCTACACGAATGAAACAATATTAACTACCATAAAATATATATTTAGTAATTAGCCAAAATTAAAAAATCCAAAATTTAAAATTGAACTCTCTCAAATAACACTAACCATATTCTGCTTCTCATCGATAAGCCTCACGGAATCTGACCTATTTCAAACCACCCACCAAGCAACCACTTTCAATTTCAATTTCAAAAACTAATAACGAATAAAATTACGGAATTAATTTGAATAACCTGATAGTTGAAATATCAAGGGCTTGATCATCATCAGAGTCACTTTGACTTGACCGCCTGTCAGGACCTGAATAACGAGACCCACCACCATAACGGGAAGTGATTGCGGCGCTGAAAGTGGAAGATGCAGAGACGAGAGAGCTGGACTTGGAGGTGGAAAGACGAAGACCAAAGAGCTTGGAGTCGAAAGAATATGTGGGAAGCAAAAACGATGGCGAGTTGATGGAGGTCCGGGTGTGCACCAGCTTGAATGGGCAGCCGGTGGCGATCCCAGACATGGCGTTTTGAGAGCTGAGCTCCTACTGTACTGCTTCGTGGTAGAATTGGCGCATAATTGCAAGACAAAAATATCTCCTCCTTATCCACAAAAGTTTTAGCAAGAAAGGAAGCTTGAACCATGGGATGGATTGGGCTGGGCTTCATATAGTTTGGGTCAAACACTTCAGCCCAATTTAACCAACCTGGCGTTGACAGAGCGAAAACGAGTTTTGCCTATTTGTCTCCATCTTCGTCTGAAATTCATCTTTCATAATTAGTCATCCTTCAGTTTTAGTGTTATGAAAGATGATTTAGAGAGAAGAAAAGGAAAATCTATCCCAAAAAATAAACCAAAAAAAAAAAATCAAAAACCATACAGAAGTTTACGATGTCATAGATTGAACAAACCCAACAGAAAACAGATTATTTGTCTTCCTTCTCCTTTTCAGTTACCTATAGAATTGCTATTTGATCATTTTGGCAGAAAACAGAGCTTTCCTGCTAATCATATCTTTTACACCAAAACGAAAATCGATGTTAATTACATTGCAATATTTGAATATGGTCCAAGAGAATAGAAATAAACTTTTTTCGTTTTTTTTATTTTAAAATCATATTTTGCTTTTCATTACATCTCCACTCCTTTTTAAGTCCTATAACTTGTCCATTTACATTTACAAAAGAAATACAACTTTCTCCTCCACAAAAACATGACCCATAACATTTCAAAAAGCAAACCCAACCGCCCAAAAGGGGTCTTTAACCCCTTAGTCAACTTCTTCAATCTTGGGGCCGGATCCAGTAGACCCGGCCGAGCCGGGCATTTCGGCTCCCATGGGCATGTCTCCTCCAGCGCCCTGATACATGTTGGCAATTATGGGATTACAGAGTCCCTCCAGCTCCTTCTGTTTGTCCTCCAGCTCCTCAACCTCCGCCAGCTGGTTCCTCTCCAGCCACTCTATAGCCTCGTCCACCGCCTTCTCTATCTTCTCCTTCTCCTCCGGGCTCAGTTTCCCGGCGAACTTCTCGTCCTTCACCGTGTTCCTCATGCTGTAAGCGTAGTTCTCCACCGCATTCTTGGCGTCCACTTTCTTCGTCGCCTCCTCGTCCTCCGCTTTGTACTTCTCTGCGTCTTTCACCATCTTCTCTATCTCTTCCTTGCTCAGCCTCCCCTTGTCGTTCGTGATGGTGATCTTGTTCTTCACTCCCGCGGTCTTGTCCTCCGCCGACACGTTCAGGATTCCATTGGCGTCGATGTCGAAGCACACGTTGATTTGGGGCACTCCTCTGGGTGCCGGAGGGATGCCGGTGAGCTCGAATTTCCCCAGGAGATTGTTGTCCCTTGTTCTGGCCCGTTCTCCTTCGTAGACTTGGATTAGAACGCCGGGCTGGTTGTCGGAATACGTCGAGAAAATCTGCTCCTTCTTCGTCGGAATCGTCGTGTTCCTCGGAATCAGAACCGTCATGACACCCCCGGCAGTTTCGAGCCCGAGACTGAGCGGCGTGACGTCGAGCAGCAGGAGGTCCTGCACCTTCTCGTTCCCTTCGCCGCTCAAAATGGCGGCCTGAACCGCAGCTCCGTAAGCCACGGCTTCGTCGGGATTGATACTCTTGCAGAGCTCTTTACCATTGAAGAAGTCCTGCAAAAGCTGCTGGACTTTAGGAATCCTCGTCGACCCACCGACGAGAACCACCTCGTGGACTTGGCTCTTATCGATTTTCGCGTCCCTCAAACACTTCTCCACCGGCTCCATGCATTTCCTGAACAGATCCATGTTCAGCTCCTCGAACCTGGCTCTGGTAATCGTCGCGTAGAAATCGACTCCTTCGTATAGAGAATCAATCTCTATTGTAGTCTGCGTGGTGGAGGAGACAGTCCTCTTGGCCCGCTCGCAAGCCGTCCTCAGCCTTCTCAGAGCTCTGGCATTCCCACCGATATCCTTCTTGTGCTTCCTCCTAAACTCCGAAACAAAATGGTTGACCATCCGATTATCGAAATCCTCGCCGCCCAGATGCGTATCGCCGGCCGTCGCTTTGACCTCGAAAATTCCCTCTTCGATCGTCAACAGCGAAACATCGAAGGTTCCACCGCCGAGATCGAAGATCAGCACGTTTTGCTCGCCTTTTCTCGAAGCCTTCTTGTCCAATCCATAGGCAATTGCAGCAGCGGTGGGCTCGTTGATGATCCTCATCACGTTCATCCCCGCAATCGCTCCGGCGTCCTTCGTCGCCTGTCTCTGCGAATCGTTGAAATACGCCGGGACTGTGACCACCGCGTTGTTCACAGAGTAGCCCAGAAAGGCCTCCGCGACTTCTCTCATCTTGATCAACACCATGGACGAAATCTCTTCGGCTGAGAATTGCTTCTCTTCGCCTTTGTAGTTGACGACGATCGTCGGCTTGTCGCCGGCTCCGGGAATGACCTTGAAGGGCCAGAACTTCATGTCGCTCTGGACGGAGGGATCAGAGAATCGCCGACCAATCAGACGTTTGGCGTCGAACACTGTGTTCTGTGGATTCATCGCCACCTGATTCTTCGCCGCATCGCCGATCAAACGCTCGGTGTCGGTGAAGGCGACGTAGGATGGAGTTGTCCGGTTGCCTTGGTCATTGGCAATGATCTCCACGCGGTCGTTTTGCCAAACGCCTACACAGCTATAGGTCGTGCCGAGGTCGATTCCTATAGCTTTGCCTTCAGTCTTGTCCGCCATTGAAGTGGCTTTGAGCTCAAAAATCAGAGACAGGGATCAGAGAATATATCAGGGAAAAAGAAGAATATTGCAGAGATTGTTTTTGATAGTTTAGGGCTTGAATGCAAAATATCTGAGTTGGGTTTCCCAACTGAATCTCAGAACTTATAGTAACTAAAGAGAAAGTTCGAGAAAAATCGAGAGAACAAAAACGAATTGAGCTGGTGGGTTCTAGAGGTGGTTTCAGAGAGTTTTTGATTTAAGTTTCTAGAGGCGGGGAAAGAAGCTTGGGTTAGAAAACTGGTCATGAAGTTAGAAGCATTTACATGAATACCACTTTGGGAAGAACAAATTTACAATGAAAATAGAAGGTTATTTTGGGGCGATAGTATGAAATATTTTGGCGGTGTTTGAAAACGGTGGGTTTGTTTGCGTGGATGAGTTTTGAGAATTTGGGAAGCCGCTGAGGAGTAAGTGTGAGAGTCAACGTGGAGACAATCAGGGTCGAGAGGATGATGAGGTGGCAGGTTCTCGATGGGTTTCGATTCAACGTGGCAATTCTGTGGTAGAAGAAAGTCTTTGTTCACTGACACCTGGAGTTGAAGAAATTCATGTGTGAGAAACTGAACGTATGAAATGATTATATCATATTATTATCGGTTTTTTTCTTTTCTTCTCTTTTCTTTTATTTTTTTTTTGTAAAAAAAAAAATTATGTAGTAAAGTTATAGGACCAAAAAATATTTAGCAAGCGAACTAACTCAGATATTTTTTTAACTTAATAGGAGTCTGCGATAGGAGCCTGTATCTCTAACACCTCCATCATCCTCGTACAGTTGCAGAGGAGATAAGCATTTTAGTCCAAATAGAGCTTCCAACATTCAAACCACAACTCATGTACTCGTAGATGTGATAGTTCAGCTAACTCTTACCACTGAGCTACACATTCAAGTGCGATTATCATCGAGGTTAATCGAAATATTGAGTTTTCAAAATACGAAAATATCCATAAAAATATGAAAAATTACTAAATATCAATAAAAACTTAAATGATGAAAATTTATAAAAACAAAAATGAAAATTTTTATTAAAATATTAGAACTACCATATTGTAGAGGTACGTTTTCAAACTGTGGTATGAACTACAAAAGAAAAAAAAAAGTGAATATTTTGGAACACTAGTGTAGTGTCAGTTAAAGATAATGAAATTTTTTATTAATACATTAGACTACCATATTGTAGAGGTATGTTATTACACTGTCGTATGACATGCAAGAGAAAAGAAAACATGAAAGTTTTGGAGCAATAGTGTAGTGCTGACTAAAGACACTTCGTCACTCAAATCAATCGAAAATGTATGAATGCTAAAAAATAGTGTTCCCTCCAGAATACTGAGGTACCATTTGTTTGACCGGATAAGGGGGAGATTGGATTTCTAAATCCGGTTCCCTCCCTTATCCGGTGTTTGGTGGTGGCCAGGGAACGGGATATAGAAATTCGATTACCAAATCCAATCCCCCCCTTTACACTAACTTATAATCCTGTGAGGGTCCGTGGGATTACAAGGGCTAGACTCGGATTTGGATTTGGCAAAACAGAATCAAGTCTTCTCTAGTCACCGCTTTGCTTGCCCTGACTCATCGCCGACACGGTCGCCGCAGACCGTCGCTGCAGCACCACCTCTGGTTGCAGACTCTCCGGTGCGTCTTCGTTTTCACTGCATCCTTCGTTTTTTCTTCGTTTCCACCTTTGGATTTGGCAAAGCATATCTGTCTCTTCTTTCTTCATTTTCACTGCATCCTGGTTGCAGAGTCTTCACGAGATTAGCTGGACTCGGATTTGGACGATTTGGCAAAACAGAATCGAGTCTTCTCTAGTCGCCGCTTTGCTTCTATATTTCGTTGCCGACACCGTCGCCGCAGCACCACATTTGGTTGCACACTCTCCGGTGAGTCTTCGTTTTCACTGCATCCTTCATTTTCTTCTCACTTTTTTCTTCGTTTTCACTGCACCAGCTAGAATCTATTTTATAAGTGAAGAAACATCAGTCTATTAAGTTTGAACTTCAATTGCAGGCAAAGGATCTTTCCAGAATTGTTCAAGCTGCATATCATCTAATACCCTATTTTATCTTCAGTGCTTAACAATGTAAATTCTCTAAATCTAATGCATATATTTGACCATCTTAAGCATGGTATGTTGAATCTTCAAATTTTTTTTCTTTGCTATGAAATTGTTTGTTACTTTGCTATGAAATTTTTTTAATCACTAAAAAAATTTTATTAGAGTTGTGCTATGCTCCCAGATTAGGATATATATAACTCAATATGATAGAATATTATATAGATCATTAAGAATAATGAGGAATCACCATAATATGAGAAAGGAACATTATAATTTGCAACTTATAAACATAAGCACAAATACTCAAATTCAGGCACGTGAACACAAACACAATACATAATATAACTAAGATGCAAATTCAGAAAGAAACAAAATTATTGAATAAGATAAATTTCAGCAAAAAAATAAGAAAAAAGAAAGGTTTTGCTCATACAAATATGGCAGCTCAGTATTCCTAGAGAAAATGGTATTAACATAAACCAATTGGAAGATTCCAAAATCAACACATTTTAAAAAGAGAGGGGAGAAGGGACCGGGGAGGGGGAGGGTGTTGTGGTCTGGGTTGGTGTAGAGAATTAACACAATTAACTAATATAGAATGATATAGGCATTGCTTAAGGTTTCCAAGTGTTCAATTTCAACATTTTCAAGTGCTATAATACAGTTAATACTTTTTAGTTTAGACAATGTGTCTTCTGTCAAATAAATCTTGATGGTTCAGTGCATGTTAGTTACTGTATTTGTGCAGATGCTAATAGTTCTATGGATGACAAGAAGCATAACAGATGATATTCCTGGTTGAGCTGCACTCTTCAATGGGCGTGCTAGTGATGGAACTGTCAGTGTAAGTTTCTCTGTTTCAAGAAAAATCCCAAATGCCCTCCATGTATGTATAATTAATTCCTTAACAAATTCAAATTGATTTTATTTTTTCAACTCGAAAATTGCAAATAAGTGATAATGGAAACCTTGTTGTTCATAATTCCAAACAAGAAGCAAAAGGGTGAGAAGTTGATGAACTGGAACAAATGCAAGAAACTACCTTGGAACATCATATTGCTGTTAGGTGCTGGGTTTGCGATAGCTGATGGTGTCCGGACTAGCAGGCTTACTAATATATTGTCAAAAGCCTTAGATTTCTTGGAGGAAGCTCCATATTTAGCCATTTCTCCTGTTGTGTGTCTTATAAGTGGGACTATCACTGAGTTCACATCAAACAATGCCACTAAAACCTTTGTGATTCCTCTGCTGGTTCAGCTAGCACACACTATGCATGTCCACCCACTTTTGCTTATGGTTCCGGGAGCAATTGGTGGACAATTTGCATTCTTGCTTCCAACTGGAACACCTTCAAATACTGTTGGGTTTTCAATTGGCCACATTGAAATCAAAGATATGATCAAGACTGGCATTCCACTTAAGATTGCTGGAATTGTTGCACTTTCCCTTTTGACGCCTACACTTGGTAATTACTAATACATTCCCTAATCATTTACTTTTCTATTTGATTAATCTTAAGTGTAAGTGTGTCATTAACAGCTGAGTTTTGTTTATGCAGGAGCTTATGTATTCGAGACAAATGAACCTGTCAATTAGCTGGCAAAGTCATGCACATTGTGTACGTAGGACTAGTCATAACAAGTGCAGGACAAAGAACTATTTATAAAATCACAAGTTTAAAGTGTTTACTAGAATGGATGATGAAGAAAAAAATTAGTATATTCATGGGTTGATTGGAGGTTCATCCACAGGTTGATAGAGATTGATATGCACATTACATTGAAAATACTTTGTTTTAAGTATTTTCTATTATTATCCTTGCTTTTTGATGATTTTAACCGGATATGTTATTGAGAATTAGTTGTATGGATTGTTTACTTTAATGCTATTTATATGGATATGAACAATATTAATGATAATTGTGTTATATTTATTTATTTTATAATGTTTCTAATATTTTTGTCATTTATATCGTACAGATGACACTAATATATTTTGTATATATAGATACTATTAATGACAGATCAAAAAATATACGTTGTGTTCAAAGAAAGACAACTAGGAATTTATGACTCATGGGCAGAATGTCAAGAACAAATTCATGGATTCAAAGGCAACTCATACAAATCATATCATTCAATAAATGAAGCAGAATAGCTTATGTTTCATATATTGAATGTACAATTAAAAAAAATATTAAATGATATACAGTAGAAATGGAGATTAATCACTGTAAACCTAATTATCGAAGCATAAATAGTTGTTCATTTTGCATCGGTTTAATTGTCGGTTGCACAGTTAGAGTAGTTGTTATCAGTATACTAGCACATATGTATTAGGTTAATTCATATTTTCTTTTTTTAATTTTAGTAGTTCTTTCTATTGTTGTGAACAATTATGACAAATTTGTAGTAAATTATGTTTAATATTTTCTAAATAATATAATATTATGTTTCAACAAGTTTTATAATTAGAAATATATTCCAATATATTTTATATATCATATTTATTTAAATTGACAATTAAAATTACATTTTAAAATATAATTTATAAAATATAAAATTTATTATTAAATTAAAATATAATCCAGTCCAGTCCGATACTGCACCAAACACATTATATCAAATTCTGTCATTTAATTTGAGACTGCACTAAATACAGGACAGGATTTGAGAAATCCAATTCTGCTTAAATCTAATCCGATCTAATCTTGTCAGCTATATCCGATCCAATCCGATCATCCGTACCAAACGAAGCCTGAGTGTTTGATCCTTAAATCAATATTGAAGTGATGTATTTATAAGTATCTCTGATTTTAAGTTTTCTAATTCTTTTAAAAACTAATCTCCAACCTTTATGAGTTGGACCATAGGGCGTCAGAATTAAGTTATTAGGATTTTCTAATTATGTTGGAACAGTAGTACTTGTTGTTAAGTAAGTATTCTAAGACACCGTGCCCATTATCACATGCATTCTGAGATATCTAATGGATTTTCGATCGAAACAACTCAGCTGACTGCTAATAATTGGTTAAACAAGAAACGTCCGAGACTTGCATCACTCTTGGACTACTCGTGACTCATCTTCATCTTCAATCGATCTACTTCAGGCACATAGTACACTTCTCAAGAGATATTCTTGGACAGTCCAATGACGGACATATTGGTCGGAGTGAAAATACCTCAAACGCATACTTAATCAATTAACTATAAATTTGGCTATAAAATTGCGAATATATTGAATGTATATTATACTTCTAATAGGATTTAACCAAAATGGGTCTATCTGCGTGATATTAGTTACATACTAAGACACTTATCAAAATACTAAGACCACAATAAAAAGTTTAACACAACAATAGAACTCTAAATGCCAAATGTATTGAAATTTTGGTAAAGTTCTATTTCTTTTAAAAACAATCCTTAAATATAACAAAAATAAAATCAAGACCTGTCAAACTTGTAAAAGCATAAACAAATCCATAACTCTTAACAGAGTTCACAAATGCTTCAGAAACTCCATCCCAGCTCCACAAACATAAATCTCTACCATAAAACCAAATACAACATAAATATAATATCTATATAACTTAGCCCAACAAATACAGCTAAAACAAACAACAACATAAGACTTCAACATGTGATCTAACCTCAAATCACAATTGTCAAAAACAACAAAAATAGGAACCGAAAGACTATTTGAAAAGGCAAAAATAAAATAAAGAGACATAAGTATAAAAATACTTAATGAACTGGATAAAATTATAATAAAAATATCTATTTGTATAAACCTTTACATAACCATAAAACTATTATAAAGCTTAATGACAAAAATAATAAGGAATTTAATTATAATAATACTAGCTAAAATAAGAAGTAGCAACTTAAAATATATATGAAAATGCATATTAAAAATCAATGATAATGGATTAACTCCAGGATAATGAGTCACTTGCACATGCGCAAAACACATCATCACATGTAGGACACATAAGCATAACCAACTACCACTTCACTATTTAGTGGAGAAGTCTCTTCGCTCAAGTGAAGAAAATCATCACCACAACAGAGTATTCTCTAGGCTAGACAAGTCTAGGTACTCTCTTAGCCCATAAACCGCCTCTTTTTTTTTTTCTCATCAAACTTATCATTTATTTTTTATTTCTCTTCTTCAATCCAAACATAGTGTAAGAGATTGAGTGATATTACCTTAAAATAAAAACAAAAAATCTTCACATCCTATCCAATCTCTAGTATGAAACATAAGCCCCTAATTGAAGCCTTAGTCTCGTAAACGTAAAAACAAATGCTTCTCATCCCTAAGACCCTTCACAACTTCATGGCAAAATTTATGTTTAGGACTTTCATGTTGTAAATCTTGCAAGCAATGTTAGGCTCAGATTAGGAATCTTTCGAAGCTCCAAAATTAATTATCAAAGATTCCAATTTAATTGTTTGGTATAACTAAAAAGTTTTGATTTAAAAAAATATATATCCTTTTGTAGCTTATTTTCAGAAGTAGTAAAAAACTAACTTTTGAGATTAAGATTTTAGCTTTTCTAATTGTCTATATTTAAAATATCAATTTCAACCCTTTATTAATAGAGTTAATATTGTTGAAAATTCATTTGAGTATTTGACTTTGGTTTATTTTCAAAGTTGAATGATATAATATAAATGTGTTATTTTATTAATCAAGAGTTGTATTTTTAATAAAGATTATATTTTTTTCACAAATTTTTACTACTTTTTGGAATTAAAAGGTATATTTGGAAGGTATATTTACATACAAAAAGACACCATTACATGCAAAATGAAATAAATGTACATTTAGGAATTGACATGTCTCGTACATATTTACCCTTTCAACATCTATAAACAATTCTATTTCATTTCTAATCTTATTACAACAGCATTACTTAATATTAGTAAAAAAACAAAAGAGCTTTATAACTAGTATATTAGTTTTGCATATTTAAGGAGAGCTCAAATAAATTTTGGCCCGTTGTTCTTTGAATTTTTGGAGTGCTACTAGATACAAAAAAAGGTCATTGCATCTTGGAAGATGATTGCCAATAAACCATAAGCACCTAAGTGAAGAAGAATTTGTCGTAAGGATATAGAGTCATACTCTAGTCTCGACCTATTTATATATCACAAATATTTTAAGTTTTATGAATTTTATCTTTATTTATTCTTTGTTTGTCTTGAATAAAATTAGAACAATTTTTTTATTATTATATTATTTAGTAGAATACAAAGTTTATACACTTATTGTTCTCACAATTTTAAAATGAAAATTTATTATTATTAATTTTTTTAAATGTGTATTTTGTGATTACTTTATACAAGTGTAAATAAAATATTATTTTAAATTTGTATCTTTATTTTTCAATCATTATTTTATGTACCGTTTGTAATGTCAACTAGATATGTTGGTGTTGTACCTGCTACAAGCACTATGGATGTTCCTACCCATGTTAGTCCTAAGGAGAAACCAAAAATCTCAATAACATAGAATTTAAAATATGACAACATAAAATGTTATTTTATCTTATGATAGTAAATCTATCAAAGTTTTTGCACGAAGATGCTTTTGCATTGAAAGAGAATAAAAATGATAATCCACTACTGCTGCCATGCAAGCACTGAAGCATTATGATTTATTATACAAGAATAATATTTTTCAATGGATTGGACAATACATTGTATTATGTTTATAGTCCTATCAAGACTGCTAAAGAGTTGTGGGTGTCTTTGGATAAAAAAAAATACAAGACATAAGATGTTGACATGTAGAAAGTTGTTGTTGGCAGGTCTCTAAATTATACAAATGGTGGATTTAAAGACTGTCATTAGTCAAGTCCAAGAGTTACAACTTGTTCTACACAAAATTCATGATGAAAATATGGTAATTAGTGAAACTTTCCAAATGGCTGCTATAATTGAGAAATTACCACCATCTTGGGAGGAATTCAAGAATTATCTAAAGCATAAACACAAGGAGAAACTTGAGGATTTGATTGTAAAATTGAGAATAGAGGGAGATAACCATGTGTTAGGAAGGAAGATTGGAAAGCACCCAATGGAATCTAAAGAAAATCTGGTAGAATAGAAGACTAACAATAAAAGAAAGCATTCTGGTCAAGTTTTGAATCATTGCAACTTTAAGAAATTTAAAGAGAAATGTTATATTGTTAGAAGCAAAGTCACCGAGCTAAGGATTATCACCATAACAAAGGTTAATCAGAATAGAACCAAGTGAATGTAACCGAGGAAAAAAAATATAAACCAATATTTCAAATATAATGTTATCTGCTTTGGTATTTAAAGCTAATTTAGTGGACAATCCCAAGGAATGGTGGATTGACTCTGCTGTTACTCATCACATTTGTTCTGATAAAAAAATGTGTTCTCTTCATATGTGGCAATTAATGGTGGAAGACAACTTTACAAGGAAAATTTTGTAACCTTTAAGATTAAGTTCATTGGGAAAGTTGTACTAGAAATGACTTCGGGCAAGGAACTTATTCTCAATGATGTGCTATATGTACCATATATTTGCAAACACTTGATTTCTAGATTATTACTTAGCAATGATGGGTTTAAGTTGGGTTTTGAATAAGACAAGTTTGTATTAACTAAATATGTATATGGGAAAAATGTATATTTTATTGAAAATGAATGTAATGACTATAATACATTATTTTAGTAATAATAAAATTGTAATGCTATACAACCCAAAAGCTTGACTAAATCTTTCAGCCAAATGACATGGCATCCTATGTGGTTTTATAATATTTTTTTTAAAAAAACTAACTCTCTCTTTCTCTCCAAAGCACATCTCTCTCCCTCTGGCATGCCATCATTGCTTTCTTCTCTTCTGCTTCAATCAACAACAATAATATGTGATATTATCTAATTCCATCTCTCTATTTCTCCAAGTTCAATCTCTATCTTATTTTTAGAATCCCAATAATTGATCGCATTTGGCTACAGTCAGACTATCTGAAACATTCAAAAGGTTAAAAGAGCAAAGCCAAGTATGCATTTTGTTTGCTATCAACCCTCTTTATGATATCGGCTTTCCCTAATTACATTGTTGTTTTTTATCTATTTTGTTTCTCATTTCTTTAAATTGTCATATATATAATATTTTTTTTTCCAGTTTTATCTACTTTGTTGTAATGATGTGTGTATGTATATATTTTGTCTATGTTTTTGTATATGAATCAACAAAGACATAATCTTTTATGACTCAAGTAAGTCCATCGACAACTAGATCTCCAAATGATAAAAACTAGTCATTTAGATGCAATTCTTATTGTAAACACAATGTTCTCCACTGGTTTAACAAATAAATGATTGCTTCACAATACATATCTCTGTTTTCAATGAGCTTTTTTTTTATTAATTTGTTTTTTTCAATCTTAAACCTACAAATTACCTATTATATATTAAGGTTGAGGTTATTAAGCTTTATTAGGATATATGGAATTCATCAGATTCTTCTATGATTTAGTATAACTTAATATACCAGTCACCAATGATTATAAATATCTCGGATTTTATTTGAACAAGTCTTATGAATGTTCATTATTTGTTATTACTTATATTTTAATCGATTTCTAGAAATAGATTTAAGCGTAGAGTCGCAAATGTAGTCCAACAAGTTTGCATTGGCTGGCGGGATCATTTTTTGGATACGAAATGGATCCGCAGTAATAAAATCGGAAGAGCTAAGGATCATTTTTTTAATTTCACTTCTTTTCACAGCGACGTCCTTCAGTGGCACACAACTACCATGTGTTAAAGCCCGTGTACATACAACATGCTAAGTTGGCGCAGTAGAAGTGCCAATCTTTTCCCTTCTCACATGATAAAGTTAGAGTCTCATTACAATCAAATAAGCTTATGCAACAGAAATGACAAACTAAACAATAAATAATAAATGCCAAATTTCCTTACGACATCGGGTGCTAGCTCTTTCACCAACGTATCCAAATGCTTAGTGAAGTGTGAGGTATCAAATGAGGACGAATCATTGTCAGCAATTTTCTTTGGTGTAATTTCTTTTTCTGTGGAAACCACTATGAGTGAGGACTCTTTCTTTCCCTTTTCACACTGACCGGCTGGCACTGGTTCTTCATCCTTACTCTTCTCTATCTTAATCTAAACTTTATCATCTTTGGTATTGGGATTTGAAGTATTCACAATCAACTTTTCAACTGTTTCCATCAACTGTGTCATAGTTTAAGAAATGGTTGCAAGGTGATGTGTCACATCCGCCTTGAATATTTGATAGTTATCGTTCGAAGCTGTGACATTTCCATTCAAAACAACAATGTCTTTTTGAATGACTTGTATAGCTACTCTAATATCTTTAATATCATCATTTTCTTGTGCAAGTACTCTTCTCCTAGCTTCGGTTGATGTTGATGCTTCACCCTGCATAACCTATAATACACAAAGTTGATATATAAGTGACAACGGGGTAAAAACTCAGAGTACTCGTGGCGGGCTAGTATGCACAAATTTAAGAAAACACATAAACATGCAGAATATTTACTAAATTTACCGTGTTAAAGAGGAAACCTCAATTCTGGGTGAATATCTTCATGAATCACTTCATCTCAGATTCTTCCCAAGCAGTAACGGGTGTTAATGATCTTCCGACGAATCTCTTCATAGTCGAAGACTAACCCATGTAAAGAAGCTATATGACATGGAATAAAATGGAAGTAACGAAAAATAGGTTAGCAAAATTACGTACGCTATGCATAGGTAATGAGATTTAGAAGGTAATTATAGATGATTTACTTGTAAAACTAGGAGGCATCCAGGAATATAGAGTAGATCGCGCTTCTTATACTTCTTCATCCCATCAACGAACCCATTGAATATAAACAGTGTCCACTTCTGCTTACTAATCAGTTCGAGCTTCGTCACTCGCCCGATATCGCTTGTTTTTACAAACATTCTTAAGTTAGGACTCATAATTGTCCCCATAAGAAAGAGCGTGAATACCACCATGAAATCATCATCGGGTTCACGATATTTGAATAATAGAGCCAGCAGGTCAGCAATCGATATGCATATGTCGTCTGTGCCGTATTTCCTTTTCAGCACCTCAACATCATCCATAGAAAATGCGTCATCAACTTCACCGTGATGATCAATCTGTCGTAGCAGTCGTTCCACATCGTGTACAATTATTCTGTAATGCACTCTGTGAAGTGTGAGTGTACAAGAACTTAGATCGAATTGATCCACCAGCCACGATATCAGTTGCTTCTTTATCCCACACATTTTTCGAGTTATGAAACAACTGAAGCCTAATTCATTTACTGCCTTCTTTTTAGCTTCGCTGAAACCTTATACAACGCTCCATAGTCTTTGCAAAGTACATTTGCTAACAAAACTCGTTTTCCTTTTAACCTGGACCATTTCGTATTTTGCTTTCTCTTCAAAATCAAGCTCTTTCCATTCCCTAGCCAATTATTTCATAACCTAAACATAGAAAAACCTCAGCATTATATTTTTTTTCTCATGTAACTATCACTCAAAGATAATAAACTATTATATTTACATCCGCATTAACTTTAAAATCACCATTTTTCTTGCAAAGTTGAACATCGCTGTTACTGCAACAGAATAAAATATAATGAAATATATATTTACAGTCAGTAATAGCTTTTTTTTCAAATGGTAGTAGAAAATTACTTTATGTATCAAACAATTTGAAATAGCTTTGTACTCACTAATAATTAAACTATCCATTCACAGACCATTTTTTGGAATGAATATTATCCTTCCCTCATTCTGTTTCATCAAAAACATCATGTGCATGGAATGAGTTATACAACAAGATTTCATACTAGAAAGGAAATTTGAAACAGCGAGGTAAAACTGTAAAACATATGTAAAGTATTTACCCCGGCATAAACTGCGGGGGCCCCGCACTAATGTATGGGATAGAAGGCAGAGAACCCAAACGATGTTGGCATCTGCCTCTCGTCTCCGAGTGTCGGGTGCCCCGTGTACAACACGGGGGTTACCTGTAATGGATCTTCAAAAAGTGACCACGGGTTCTCCCCGGGTCCCCCGCGTACAATGCACAGGATAAATGACAGTGACGCCAAATTTACGTTTGCCTTTTCCCCAGTCTATAAGAGCGGGGTAACCCATTGTACACACGGGGAAAAGCTTCAATGGTGGATTTTTAATAAAAGAACCCTGGTAATACCTGGGTCCCCCGCGTACAATGTAAGGGACAAATGACAGTGACACCAAATATGTGCTTGCCTTTGCCCCTGTACTAATGTGCAGTAAGCCCCGTTATACACATGGGGTAAAAAGCTTCATCCATAGTTACAAATTTATTCCGTTGTATCCCAGGGGCCCCCGCATACCTTGTACGGGGTAAAAGGCAGAGACACTAAATTAGCTTTTGCCTTTGACCCCATATTACTATGTGGGATAACCTGTGTAATGCACAGGGTAAATCTTTAAAATCTATTCAAGTATCAACATATACCAAACTTTCTACATTGTCTATTTCTAAACGGAAACAACTAAACATATATCACCTACATTGAACACTTTATTATACATAACATCATATGACATCAAAACAAACACATGAACACTCCATGTACTTAAAATCACAAATACAATCACACATTATCATAGTACTTACCTTCACCCTCCATGATTATATCAATACAAATGTATTGCGGGCGAGATTTGAATATGATAAACAACTTTGCCTACCTAATTTGCATTATAAAATCACAAACTATCAATTAGAAATTCATTAAGCACTTATGAAATAAAATAAATTTACATGTGTTTTAGTCAAATTGGAATATTTACTTACCTTCTTCAGTGCAAACTTCTCACAATAAATTAAACCTTAAATTTTCCTGACCATCATAAACGAGAGGGAAGAACAGGGGAAAAGACGAAAAAAAATTCAATTACCAACCGGTGGAGAAGAGAAAAAAAAATTAAAAAACTTTTGGATGAAGAGCCGTAAGAAAAAGATGGGAGAAGAGAAAAAAAAAAATTGCAGAGCAACCGTGACAAGAATCTCAAAAATTTTAGAGGTTTTTATTTGAAGATGAAAGGTCAGGCTGGTTGTAGAGCAAATGGAAGACCAGAAAAAAAAAATTTCAAGAAGAAAGAAACAAACTTACCTTGAGAAAAAGATGGAAGAAGACGAAATTTTTTTTTTCTTCAGCACTAACTCGGATTGTTCGGAATAAGGGAGAAGAGAAAACAACCTAAAAAATAACTTTGAAATGGGAAGAAGAAAGGGCGGGCTGGGGAAGAATATGGAAAAAAAGAAGAATAATAAGTTAATGGGAGTTATAACCGGTTATAGGGGTTACAAGTCAAAAGTGAAGGGTTTTATTTAATGCAACCATTGAAGGTTGCACTCTAGTCTTGCCCTGTCCTCACAGGAAGTACCAACATTTTTATGGAAACTGATTTAGGAATTAATTTTTTGATAATTATATTTTTAGTATTTAGTTAATAATGGAAGTTTTGGAACTTAAAAGATTTGAAATTGAGGATAAATTTGTCTTTATAAAAATATATAAAATTAGTCTATTTAAAATTACATCTTTTTGAGTAGAATCATTTTTTTAGATATGGTAAATTTTAACATGACACAAATCTATACTTATTTTTTAAGATTTGAGTTTATATACTTCAACACGATAGCTTAACGGATTAGATTTGGGTGAATAAATTTTGACACAAATATGACAAGATACAGCACAACAAAACAAGACACAAAACAATACTACAAAACAGATCACAGCACAACACGAATACGAAATTAAAGTTAACACGACACGAACCCACACATATTTTTGAAAGTTTAGATTTGCATATTTCACACAAAATTTAATATGTTGAGTTTGAATTAATAAATTTTGACAAGAATAAAATTTAACACGACATGAATATGATATGACACGGCACGTTGTCATATCTATATTTTTCACTTTATTTTCTCATATTGTAAGAATTAATATTCTCTATAGCCCACAATTTCTACTTTTTAAAAAATATAGGAAAATTTCTCTTTCCCACTAAACTTGACAGTTCTCGTACGGTGAAACCAAAATGTTTGACATTACTAAAACCAAAGAGTTCACAAAAGAATATTCACCAAAAAAGAGTTCACAAAATAAACAGAAGCTCGAAAAAAAAGCTCTAAAACAGTAATAATTCCTCTCTATTCAAATTAATTATATTGAAATAGTTCAAATGAAACTTTCCTACTAAATTTGACACTTCTCAGAGGTTGAAACCAAAATGTTTGACATTACTAAAACCATAGAGTTCACAAAAAAAAATTCACCAAAAAGAGTTCACAAAAGAAACATAAGCTCAAATGAAAGTCTCAAACAGTAAAAAATCCATCTCTATCCAAATTAATTATATTGAAACAGTTCAAACGAAAATAACTACTAATAAAAATTTTCTGATTTTCAATTTAAACCCAATAATAAAATCTCCTTCTTCAATTTATGAAAAAAGGGGAAATCCAATGTACAAATAAATGCAAAGTCTTCTCATAAAAAAAATGGGAAGTATTAATTGCATAAGATCTATTTGATCTAATGTTCTATACTAAGAGAGGGGGGTTAAAAAAAAAAAAGAGAAACCCATTTGATAGTGAGAGCCCAACAGCCCAATAATAGAAAATTAAGATCCTAATTAATGACGTCAAGGTGTACGTGGCGAAACCTAGCAAGTCCAGGCCGGACCTCACCGAGTTATATAAACAAAACCAAAATGTGTTCAGACTTCAGAGAGAAGTGAAAAGAGGCCAAAGTGGACCGCCACGTGTGAGTTTAGAAGCTGATGTCGGGTAGAGTTCGGGGAAAAAAACTTGCAGCACCATTTCATCTTTTTACATTTTCATTAATTACATACTAGTTTACAGTATACAATACAATAAAATAAAACAATTATCAAAAAATGTTTGTAATTATTAAATATTCAAATCCTCGATTATATATATAGGTATTTTTACCCTAGATCCAGCCAGCTGATCAGCACCAGAGAGCCGAACCTTAAGAAGGAGCTTGGGTTAACCGGTAACCGGTTAAAGTTAGGGCAAAATCCCTCGTGCTTGTTAGGAAACCTCGTTGTTCTTTTGGTAACAAAATATACTTTTTATGGAAATCAGAATCAATTTTTTTTTAATTATTTATTTTTCCATAATGATTACCATTATTGTCCTTGTATAATTACTATGCTAGATTCACATATCTGATAAGTTGATAGGGTGGAATTACTTGGGAGTCCTTCCTTTTATAACTAAGTCAAAAAAAAAAAAAGTCAGAGTAGTACTTTACCAAAAAGCTCCACTTTATCTGACACAGTGACACCGAGTTGAAGTTCAAAAAGTTGCTATTTTCATTGTTGCTTTTGGAAGATGTGTCAAAAAAGGAAAATAATTAAAATAAAACTTTAATTATATATGTAAAAAAAAATATTTTATTTTAAGAATTTAAATACTTTATAAATTATGAAGATTATGATAACTATGATATTGAGGTCAAAGAAAAAGCACAAATATTAAAAAAAATCTGTCTTTTTTTATTTTATTCTTTTGTTGATATTGAAACTTTTTATTCAAATTTTATTGTGCATCTTACTTTGAAAAATAAAAAGGCATAACTTATGTATATTGCTTTTACGATATATTTATTTTAGTCAGCAGAGAATATTTTGCCATCAAATTTGATTTATAAATAAATTACCAAATTCATGCATGCCAATGAAATTGAGAATTCGAAACTACATATTTTTTTTAGACCATATATAGCTTCATTTAAACTTGAATTTTTTTTTCCAAAATGTTAAACTTACTTTGGATATATATTTTTTATTTGTAATATATCCTAAAATTATGAAAAAAATATAAATACTATCTCATGAATTATTTCTCGTATCATTGATAATCCCATTTATTGGATCTCCATGCAAGGCATAAGTTCTATCTCTTTTCTTATAAGCTAAAATTAATCACCCTTCTAAAACTCCAAGTATGGAAATTTTTTTTATTTTTTTTAATGAATATAAATTTATTATACTTATTTATTCGATTCTAGTCCACAAAATAACTTTTTTCATGAAATCATTATTCAAAAAAACAAATATTTAGTTTGAAATAAAAAAATTATAACTAGTTAAAGAGATACTAAAAATAAATCACTGTCATATAAGAAAGTTTAGTAATAAAACTGCAATTTACCAACAACAAAAAAAGTATTAATACTGCAATTTTTGTTTTTAAAATGGCAAAAGATGATGAAAAAAGAAATATTAATTAGAATTTATAAGCAGCTACATAACGTAATTTACTAACAACTTAACAAACATTAAATTAAGATTGTCCATTTTATAAAACGATTGAATATCAATTGTAATTAGACTGTGTGTTTTAGTAACAATGATGACTAAATATACATATGGTGTGTTTATTTGATCAGATAAATGAGGATATTGAATTTCTATATCTAGTATTCTCTGTTATTTGATGTTTGGTGGTGGCATGAGAATCGAATTAGAAAATTCGATTCTAAAACCAATCCGGTTATTTCAACTGATTTTTAATCTTGGAGAGACTCACAAGATTAGAAGATCTGGACTAGGATTTTGTCCAAATCGCAATTTAGTTACTTTTGAAAGCTAATTGAGCTGCTCCTTTTTTCTTCAACAGATCTATTTCAATCTTCGCGAATCGATTGTCCTTTCCATCAATTGAGATTTTCTTCCCTTCAACAAATCTTGTTCGACTCTATATATCGTCCTCACCCTTTTTAATGCTCAACTAAACTTTTTATTTATTTTTTTTAAATTTTAATAGTTGTTTCTGTTTGTTATGAACAAAACTACATATTTATATTAAATAATATTTAATATTTTTAAAATAATATAATATTATGTTTAATTAAATTTATACTATAATATATTTTATATATTGTTTTTATTTAAACTTTATTATATCCATCCATTCCTGCTAACTTTATCGGATTCGATCCGATCATTCTTCCAAGCAGTTACATGGGCAAATAGGATTAGGAAAATGCAGGGGTAGATTCGTGAAGAAAAAAATGAAGTATCTAACTAATATCTTAGAAGAAAGGACAACAACGTCATTATACTCCCAGCGGATATTACCCAATCCTAAAAATACAAAAAAAGAAAAGAAAAAAAGGAAACCAAGAAGAGCCTCTCTCTCTCACACCGAGCGAGGGTTTTTTTAGCCTTTCCACCGGCCTCTCTCACTTCTTCTCTCTTTCATTGCTCTCTCTCTCTCTCTCCTCTACCGAAGAGAGAGAATTAACCAAACCTTCTCAATCTCTCTCTCTGAATCCAATCCCATCGATTCGGCGTCTCGCAGCCGCTGAATCTTTTACCTCTCTATTTCTGCTTTTGATCGAACGGCGGATATTAATTTTCGGAGTGAAAGATCGAGGTATGCAGCAAGGTGATCAGACGGTGTTGAGCTTGAGACCTGGTGGCGGTCGTGGCAGACTCCTTGGTCCTCGCCTAGACACCTTCTCTTCTTCTTCTTCGTCTTCTTTTGCTTTCGGTTCCGTTTCCTCTGATCTCCCTCTTTTGCGACCTCATGGCGGTGCTCCTACTAATTTCTCTATAAAGGTATTATCAAATCTCTGCCTTTTATCTCGGATCTAGGGTTTTCGCATCCTGTGTCTGTTTGTTCATGTTTTTCTATTTAGTGCTAGACGTTGTTCTTGATTTTTTTTTTGGGTTTTATTCAATTTCCAATCTTTTCTTTTTGGTTTGATTTGTATTTTGCAAGTTGGGTTTGTTTTTAAATTTCGATGAATACTATAACCTGCTCTTTAATTTTTTTTAAAACATAAATGGGAGGGTTTTATGAGTTATTGGATCTTGCATTTGGTTCTATGCAATATCGTTATGTAGATCTTCAATAAAATTTTGAATAATATATCAGCTATTTTTCTTTTCTTTTCTTAAAAAAAAAATCCTTTATGTGCTTAAAGGTTTGTGCTTTTATTGTTAAATTACTCAAATTTATTGAGTACGCTCTCTGATTCAGTTGTTTACTCAAATGTATTATTTTCTGGGCTTATGGGGTTATGACTGCTGGAGTAGAAACTGGATATTAGCGATCTTTTTTTTTTCTCAAAAGATTAAAATTACTAAATGAAAAACTTGTGTATATAATATTAAAGCCTTTCTGTGATGGAGGTGTTGATGCTGTAAAAAATTGCTATAGTCAATGTCCTAATTCTTGGTGGGGCGCTTAGTATGTGTACCTGCTGTAAATATGGACAAACAGCTAAGTGTAGGCTTTAGGTGGGCATCCAATTAGTTTAGATTGCCCATAAAGAAACCTACACACATGGAACACCGTTATATGGTTTTTAAAATTAAACTAAAAGTTGTCAATTTGAGCAGTTATTTGTAGCAATTATTCTCGATTCAATAGTCTTGCATATAGTATACATTAAGTTTTTTGATATATGAAGGCCCTTTGATTATGAAACTTAGATTTTTCTAATTATGCTTATTGATTTGTGTGAACTCTGTTCTGTTTAACTTCTGAGTATTAATCGTGGTATTGGTGGTGAATTCTATATTTTTGTTTAGTCATTGATGCAATAGGCGATCTTTTGCGACTTTGCATGTTAATCTGTGCAATATTGCATTCTTGGTGTGTTGTTGAGATCTGGTTGAACTAAGTTGACTTTGAAGTTTGTTGATCATTTATTTGTTTTGTTGTTATAGATTGGAGACTCATGGTTTGAGGGTCGTGAGTGTGTGCGGTACACACGGGACCAGCTACTGCAGTTTAGAGAGGTAATGAATATTTGTGTGCTTTAATAAATCTAAGATGTGTGATAATTTAATGACGTGACATATCTTAGGGAACATTTACCGTCAAAACTTGTATATTTGCTGTGGATTAAACCATTTCCTCCAGGTCATTAATTTGGTTTTTCATAGTCCGACAATGATAATTTATGTTGTCCGAGTTATGTCAATTTCTGAATCTGCTTTTTCTTCATTACAGGTTGTTGATAACATTCCTGATGAGATTTTAAAAATCAGACACGAAATTGAAGCTGAATTTCTTGGTGAAGATCAAAACTGGGGACGTGGAGAAACCAATGTAAGCTTGTGGACTATATTACTGCCTGTACTTTCAATATATGGAATCTTAAAACTCATGGAACCTCAGATAGTTTTCTTTTACACTGCGTGTAAAACTTTTTTTAGTGGTTGTTGATTGAGTTGTAATAAATTTGTTGATTCAACTTTTGGTTTCGTTTTTTGAGGTCTATTTATAATCTGGTGAATTTGTTGCACACTTTATGTAAGGTTTTCTATTTCATTCCTTTTCTCAGGCACCAAATCAATCTCAGAGTCGCTATTCTGAGCCAGATAATCGTGATTGGCGTGGCCGGTCTGCGCAGTTTCCTACCTCTGGAGATGACAGGTCTTTGGAAAACCTTCGCGAAAATAAAGAATTTGGTAATCGATTTGATTCCAGACAGCAGGATGCAAATCAGCTTAATCGCCAAGACCAACTCAATACCCAATTTGGAAGGACGCAGTTGTCTTCTAACCTAGGGGTAATATTTTGGAGGGAAAAAATTATGATTTGATTTTTTTTAAAGTGCTCTCCGTAATTCTTGCTATTTGCAATTGTTTTATAAAGATTTAATGATTTGAATTCACATTTCTCAATGGGTTTTCTTTTTTTGTTACAATTTATTTAGTGTTTTAGTGGCATTGATATCATACGCATAAGATAGTTGGCCTTGGTGTTGTGAAGTATCATTGAGTGGTCATTATGCTGCTCTTTATTTATGGTATAATTAGCTTCCTTGACAATCTAAACTTCTGCACTCTGTTTCGTTTCAATTACATGGAACTTGTTTTAGATTTTGTTTATACTTTCATGATTTATTTGTGAAGGCAATTATCCATTATCTGCTGTGGAAATTGTAAACTTCTCATTGTCCATTTTCTGCCTGGGTACTTTTCACTCTCAAATTCAATTGTATCTTCAAATTTTGTGAGGTGAAATTTAAAACAAGTCTTATTTTCATTCTTCAATACTTTCTAATGATAGGGTTAGGCGTGTAACTTCTTAACTGTGTTCATTTGTTCTGCTGTATCCTTTTATGCTCTTTAAGTAAACTAATTCATTTGCAAGTTGCCATTTGCTATCACTTCAGTTCTAATGCAATTGTTATGATTATCTCAGGGACTTGTCAAGGCTTCAGTGCCATGGTCAGCTAGAAGGGGAAACTTATCTGATAAGGAGCGTGTTTTGAAGACTGTGAAGGGGTACATGTTATAAAATTCTCAATATAATTTTTATTTATCCAGTTTTTACTGTCTGGATGTCAGATAGACCATTGCTTGACTTTTTACTAGAAAAAGGGTTATTGCCTTTTTGGCATGGTAGCTTTTAGTGATCTTTTAGATTTATTTGTTGATGCTGAATGTTTTAGAAATATTTAGAACATAATTTTCTAAAGTTTCTGACTAATTAGCGCTTGCATGCTGTGTTGGTAAAAGCCTCTAAATGAGTAAATTATGTACGACTTAGTAATCTGAATTAGTAAGTTTTGCATCATTGAAATTACTTCCTTTATCTTTTGATCTGTTTGACCAGGTGCCAAAATTTGTTTCTGGGTTATTTTGTGTGTCTGATTTGAACATGGACACCTGACCTGTAACATGAAGTCTTGAAAAATTAAGCATTTAAATGATGTAAGACCAATTTTATGCTCGTGGATCATTCTTTCTGGTCCACCCTCCAAGAAAAAACTTTTTTGCTTAAAAATGTTGAGATTAAAACATTGTTGGCTACCTGTTTTTGGTCTGTTCTTGTATCAGTGCTAACAGTCTAATTATTGTCCTTGCTTCCCATAGGGTATGGTAATTTGTCTTTCAATAGCATTGATCTTGAGAAGCTTTAAAGGTTTAGGGGTTCGACTATTCTACTTGTTTTCTTTGTTTGTTTGTTTGTTTGTTTGTCTGTGATTGTAATTTTTAATTTTTAATTTTAAGTTTTACGATGTAGGATCCTGAACAAGCTGACTCCTGAGAAATTTGACCTTCTTAAAGGCCAACTTATTGATTCTGGCATTACATCAGCTGATATCTTAAAGGTATTAGTTTGTTTTTAAATCCCTTTATTGATCCACTATCTCTGTTTTTGGTGTTTTACATAGCATTGGTGATGGTGGACTTGAATTTTACTTGAATTTCAGGATGTTATTTCACTTATATTTGATAAAGCTGTTCTGGAACCCACATTTTGCCCCATGTATGCTCTTCTATGTTCTGACCTTAATGAGAAGCTGCCCCCATTCCCTTCCGATGAACCAGGTGGAAAAGAAATTACTTTTAAGCGCGTCCTCTTGAATAACTGCCAGGAGGCTTTTGAAGGTGCTGGTAAACTGAGGGAGGAAGTCAGGCAGATGACTGCCCCTGAACAAGAAGGGGAGCGTCGGGACAAAGAGAGATTGGTCAAGATTCGTACACTTGGGAACATTCGTTTGATTGGGGAGCTTCTGAAGCAGAAGATGGTACCTGAGAAGATTGTCCATCACATTGTTCAGGTTCTCATTTAAGCTCCCTTTTTCCAGCCCTTACTGACAAAAATTCGTTTGAAGTTTGTTGAAGGTTGATATTGATATTAATTTATTGTAAATGTGAAAACAGGAACTTTTAGGATCTGATGTTAAAACTTGCCCTGCTGAGGAAAATGTTGAGGCCATATGTCAGTTTTTTAACACTATTGGCAAGCAGCTAGATGAGAGCCCAAAATCACGCCGGATAAATGATATGTACTTTGGCCGATTGAAGGAACTAACAACTAACCCTCAATTGACTCAGAGGCTGAGGTTCATGGTTCGTGATGTTCTGGACTTGCGCACCAACAATTGGATTCCTAGACGTGAAGAGGTAGATTGCCATTTCATTTGTTTGCTTGTTTTGTTTTGTTTTTTTCTTTTTTGGGGGAACGGGGGATGCAGTTGTGCAATTATTGGTGTAATTTTAATTTCCGATTATATTTTTTAACCTTCAATATTTTTTATAGGTAAAAGCCAAAACCATAACTGAAATACAT
Organism: Ochetophila trinervis; assembly: GCA_003254975.1. Classification (NCBI taxonomy): domain Eukaryota; kingdom Viridiplantae; phylum Streptophyta; class Magnoliopsida; order Rosales; family Rhamnaceae; genus Ochetophila; species Ochetophila trinervis. The sequence goes on along the minus strand of QANX01002390.1, from coordinate 21,420 downwards.
ACAGAGGCTGAAAAGAATCTTGGACTGCGTCCTGGGGCTACTGCAAGCATCAGAAATAATCGTGGCATTATTTCTGGTGTCCAAGGTAGCACCAGCCCTGGAGGCTTCCCCATCACCAGGCCTGGTACAGGGGGTATGATGCCTGGAATGCCAGGAGCGAGGAAGATGCCTGGGATGCCTGGAATAGATAATGACAGTTGGGAGGTGCCCAGGAATAGGTCAATGCCAAGGGGAGATGGGTCAGTTATACAAACTGCTGGCCGGGTTCAGTCACCTTTGTTTGGCAAGTCAACATCACTTAACACAAGGCTGTTACCTCAGGGTAGTGTTGGGTTCATAAGTGGCAAGACTAGTGCTCTATTGCAGGGCAGTGGTGGGCCTCCTGCTCGTCCATCCAACTTTGGTGCGGGTACAGAGGTTGCAGCTCAAGTCCCTCTGCCTGCTAAACCTGTTCCTGCTGTAGTGGTGCCTCCGGTTGCTGAGATGCCACAGTTGCCGCAGAATCCAGCAACAAAGTTAAATGTTGATGACCTTCATAAAAAAACGGTCTCTCTTCTTGAGGAATATTTCAGTATTAGGATTTTAGATGAAGCGCTACAATGTGTGGAGGAATTGAAGGCTCCAGCTTACCACCCTGAGGTTGTTAAGGAAGCCATATCCCTAGCACTAGAGCAAAGTCCACCCTGTGTGGAACCAGTTGTGAGGCTTCTTGAGCACTTGTTTTCTAAGAAGGTTGTCACAGCCAGAGACATTGGGACTGGATGTTTGCTTTATGCATCAATGCTGGATGATGTAGGCATTGATGTACCAAAAGCACCCAATAATTTTGGTGAAATTATAGGGAAATTAATCTTAGTTGGAGCTTTGGATTTTAAAGTGGCGAGAGAGGTCCTTGAGAAGGTGGAAGATGATCGTTTCCAGAAAGCTATATTCGAAACCGGAATGCAGATTATTAGCGAAAGTCCATTGGGGCAAGGTGTATTGGAATCGCAAGGATCTGATATTGATTCCTGCCGAATTCTGCTCTAGAAAGTCTTAAATTATCCATGCGATGGGTACTCAGTTTCTGTAACCATGTGAACTTGTGGTCCACTTTTTTTTTTTTCCCTCTCTCTCTCTCTCTCTCGTTTCTCACATCTCTGCAGTGTCCTTTTCCTTCTCCCCCTGTACATGAGGGAGTTGTATTACAGTATGTGATAAGGTGGAGCTTCCAAGAACAAAGGTAATTCTGATTGAGTTGTATATTTTTCCGAGGTAATAGCCGTCGTGTGTTTGTTGAGGAAAATCAAAAACATACTGCAAATGGATTTTGTCTGAGCGTGGCCTGATGATGTACCAAATTTGCTTGACAAGAGTGGCCGCTAAAAGGGCATCCAGTTGTTTTGTATTTGATTAGTTTCTGTTTTCATCATTTTTTATTCTGTCGACAGTATAATTTAGTTCATTGTTAAAACTGGCTAGTTCATAAAAATGCCATGTCTTTCTACCTTCCACTACAAAGGAAATCAATCTGCTTTAATTGTGCTACCTTCTGAGAATTTAGTCTTTGAATTCATTTATCGTGTTTCATTTATAATCGATCCCTTTTTAACTGAAGGCAGTAAGATTACAATTCACAATATAATATTTTTTTTGTTTTTCAAGGAGTCATTATGCGGTCAGATGCACAGGGAAACAAGCATTAATCTTAAGTGGCGTCGATGGTACCCATAATTGAAAGCTGTGTTTAGGGTTTAGGACAAAAGAAATTTGTTGACAAAAAATAAAATAAAAGTGGCAGATGTTTTCCGAAGAATGCTTATGATATAAGAGAATTTATAAATTAAAAAAAAAAAATTAGTTTTGAAATTTTTTAATAGAGAAAATATATAAAAATGGGGTTGTAGATGACTCCTCCAAACTAAATAAATGACAAATACATCTTTGGAATGGTATATTACTATATTTCTAATATACTTAATGTACTCATTCTCTCGTTAGTCTACATTTTTTCAAGTATTTTTAAAGTAAAGTTAATAAACATTAAATAATTTAATTTGATCTTCATATATAATCTTTCAATGGTGTCGATATCAACTTCGTGATGTAATTCACTGAACATACTGCATGAGAAAAGAATGTCACATAATATAGTCTGTTGTGTTTTTTCACGTAACATATTGCGTGAGATGTATCTGTAAATTAAAAATCTACGAGCATTCACACTATTGAAAAACATATAATTTTTCAATGGTGTTGATATCAACTTAGCGATGTAATTCACTAAACATATTGCATGAGAAAAGAGTGCTAGTAACATTGTTTGATGTGTTTTTCACGTAATATATTGCATGAGATGCATCTGTAAATTAAAAATCTACTAGTATTCACACCATAGAAAGACTTTATATAATATATATAATACAATATATTTTTTTGTTTGGATATTGATGGTGGGGGATTTGGAAGACTATTTGCGTGGAAAACACAATAAGTTTTGGTATTTTGCTTCTTTTTTTTGGATAAAAATGTTAATTTTTTTATCCTTGTATATATATATATTGTAAAGTATACATGATACTTTTAAAGTGCAGATCGTCATTAATAGTCATTATTAGTGACAAATTAATAACAAAGCGTCACTCATAAATACTATTAATGATGGTTTGCATTTTAAAATTATCAAGTATACTTTACGATAGCCTGATTGTATATATATATATATATAATGATTGAACAAAGACACTGTGAAAACCTTATAGATATCTTAACTTTATAGTAAAGATATCCTATGTGCCAAATCATGTATTGCTTGCCACATTAAAAAAAATAAATTATCAATCAATTTAAAAAAAATATAATTAATCTTTGAAAATAATTACAGTAGATTTCATGCAAATCTGATTAAGAGTTTTGCTTTTGGAACAATTATGGGGTTATAAATGACTTTTTTAAACTAATAAATGTTTAGAATTTTAATTTTCTAAGCTGAACACAAATTAGTGTTGGTGAGAGTAACTAAGATAAAAACATCATAACTTTTCCTTATTCTAATTTTGTAAATATTGTATTATAGGATGTTTGTTATTGGTAAGATCAAGGGTATTCATAAATCATAACAACATGTACTAATTTTTTGGAAAAAAGAAGAAGGAAAAGAATAGTGGATATGGAGTTTATAATATATGCTCCATTGTCATTGTATATCCATTTTGGTTAGGTTGTAAATAGGTTTGAAAGCACTGAATTTTGACATACTGGTTGTTGCTTATAGAAGTTTGCATATAAGTTTATTTGATGAAACAAATGGATAATTTGTAAGTTGTTTATTTTTTGTTAATTTTTTCAATTGGTATCATAACTATATTATTGCTTATTGTTTGTATTGTCAAATTGTATGCATAGTTTACCATAATCGGTTTTATGCAAATTTTTTGTGAAACTTATTTTTACACAAAATTGAAACATTGGTTATGTTTCAATTTGAATTTTCAGGTGAAGTGGATTGTGTTTGCACATTGTTTTGTTTTGTTTTTTTGATGAAAATCTCAGTTTTTTTGCTTAAACCTTGAACCTGGCCGATTTTTCCTTGGGTTTGGACTTTTTTTTCTAGACGGTTTTAGGTCAGTTAGACATCGTTATGTGTTATCAGTGGCAGGACAACGAAAAATGCCGTTTGGTTTAGTCGGAACCTATGATCGAAAATGAGTTTTCATCGAGTCGATAATGGGACCGTGTTCGAATATGTTTTGGTTAAAATGTTGGTTTTCTAGTGAGATAACCCAAAATTGACATCGTGGAACCATTGTTGGTGACAAGACAAAAATTTTGTCACTGGTTTGGCTGAAAATGGTCTTTGGAATGACAAATGTTAATAGGTTACAAATATGGGTCGCACGAGACAATTACCTTCAAACGCGATCAATCTGCTACCTGAGAGAGGTTGAAAATGATTTTTACTTCTTGCAACATGTCGTCTGCTGATGTCAACCATGAAAAAACAAAGATATACTTGGAGGAATCAGTCTTGTATGATTCACTACTTATTTACCTATAATAAAATTTACAAGTTTTCTACTTATAGACTAGTATATAATTAAGAATGAAATAACTTTTACAGTTGTTACTGTAAGCTTTCCTAAATTACAAGAGTTGACTAATTGTATAATTATAGAAAATACAGCTAGGAAACTTTCTAGAATCTCAACAATAACTCAACCAAATATTCAACTTTCAAACACTCATTTTCAAGCTGGTTTGAATAGATCTTCCATTTCCAGCTTGCTAATAAAAAATCAAATTGCTTCTAGTGTAGCCCTTTGTAAGTATGTCAACAATTTGTTCAATAGTTGGAACATAAGTCATGCAAATCTATCCACTATCTAGTTTTTCTTTGATCAAGTATTATCAACTTCAATGTGCTTTGTTTTATCATGAAGAACTGGGTTGTGAGAAATATAACTTGTTGTTTTAATATCACAATACAACTTTATGGGTAAAGGACTAGAAATCTTCAAGTCTTTTAGAAGTTTTGAATCCATAATATTTCACAAATTTTATGAGCAACTGATTTAAATTTAGCCTCTGCACTTCTTCTTGCCACTATATTTTGCTTATTACTACTCCATGTAACCAAGTTACCTCTAACAAAAGTAAAATAGGCAAAAGTTGATCTTCCTGCCCAATCTAAATCAGTGTACGATTCTCAAACAATAGACTTTTTTTTGGAGTTCGTTTCCATTATTTCAAAATTTTATAGACAACATTAAAGTGTTTTGGTCCTGATGTGTGCATGAATTGATATTGCTCACAAAGGCCACCTCGAGATGTGCATGAGAAAAATAAATCAATTTTCCAACAAGTCTCTGGAATTGATCCAAATTCACCACTTATTTAGGTTTGGAAAGTTGTAGCTTCAAATTAGGTTCAACAGGTGTTTCAGCCAATTTACATCCAGGTAGACTTGTTTCACCAAGTAGATCAAGTACATATTTTGGTTGAGAGAAAAAAATACCTTACGTAGATCTGGCGAATTCTATTCCAAGGAAATACTTCAAAGCACTAAGTCTTTGATTTTAAAATCATTAGCAAGTACCTTCATTAGTCTCTCAAGATTGATATTTTCATCCCCTAACAAAATTATATCATCAACGCAAACAATCAAAATAGCAATTTTACCTTCGTTCGAGTAAAACAAAACATGGTATGATCTACTTGGCTTTGATAGTAACCATGACTTCTCACAGCTTTCCCAAAACATTCAAACCATGTTCTAAGAGATTGTTTAAGACCATACAATGATTTCCTCATTCTACATACTTTATTTTTACCATGGATATCTTCAAATCCATGTGGCAAAACCATAAACACCACCTCCTCCAAATCTCCATTCAAAAAAAGATTTTTTTTTATTACATCCAACTGGAGTAAGGCTAGTTGGAGTTAACAGCTAAGGAGCGTAAAACAAAAATTGAATTTATATTGGCTATCAGAGAAAATGTCTCTTGGTAGTCAATTCCAAAGATGTGTGCAAATCCTTTTACCACAAATCTTTCCTTATAACTTTCTATACTCCCATCAACTTTACATTTAACTATAAACACCTATTTGCAACCAACAATCTTTTTATCTCTAGGTAGATCAACCACCTCAAAAGTGCCATTCTTTTTTACAGCATTCATTTCTTCCACAACTGCTAACTTCCAATCTGGATGATCTAAAGCTTCCTGAATGGTTCTTGGAACAAACATTTGAGAGATTTTAGAAGTAAATGCATTATGAATATTAGAAAGTCTATGATATGACACATATCTAGCTATAGGATGCTTGGTACAAGTTTAGACTCATTTCTTAAGTTCTACAGGGACATTAGAATTTGATAACTCAATATTAGGAGTTTCTAGAATTAGAGAACTGAAATTGAAAGATTATCTCAAATATTTGACAGACCGTTTCTTGGAGATAATGATTGAGCTTGTTCTGGGATTTTAGGACTAGTGAGTAATTCTTCTAGCATAAACACAAAGCTTAAAAGTAGGATCATGAGGATCATTTTATGTTATTTCTCCCCGTCAGTGGTACAATTATGCTTGAGAAGAGTATATTAGTATTGTATTCATTTTCCCCAATTAAAATAGTTATATCCTAATTATTCAACTCAAGAAAGGAAGAATTAGGCGAAGGTATATATATTTCCCAAAACTGACATTTCTTTCTCTTTTTCTCCCTCTGAAGATAGTTTTGGTTGAAATAGGAATGATCTTCCATAAAAGAATGTGGAATTTTCTAATTAAGGAATATAACACTTACATCCTTTCTAATTTGGAGCATACCCTACTAAAATAGACTAATATGCTCTAGGATCTAGTTTATATCGAAATTGACTAAGTATGTGGACAAACACTATTTTGCCAAACACTTTTAAATGGTAAATATGAAATTATCCTAGATTCTATTAAAGGTGTAATGTATTTCAAAACTTGAGTAGAAATTTCTATTAATCAAATAAGATGCTGTTAAAATAGCATCTGCCCAAAAATATTTTGGATCATGCATAGAAAACATTACAGCCCATCCTACTTCAAGTAGATTTCAATTTTTACATTCAACAATACCATTTTGTTGAGTAGTGTCTTGACATGTGGACTGTTTTTGAATACCCTTGTCTTTCAATTTTTTTTTATCAAATACTGATTAAAATAATTAGTTCCATTGTCAGTACGAAATATATTGTTATTTGTTTGAAATTGGTTTTTAATCTAAATTTTTAAATAAAGTAGGAAATAGACATTTTAGATAAAGAAAAATAGGATGTCCTAATCTAAGATGCCAAAGCATAATTTGTTCATAAATATAAATTGAACTAATAGTACTACTAAGGCTTGAACTTGTTTATTGCTGAAGAAGTTATCATCAAAATAGTAAAGATCATCTACCATCTTAGCACTGCCAATCATTGTCCTCAAATTCTGGTATTGAAATTCACAATGAAAATCAAAGAACATGACACAATGGTTAGAATCGCTAAATATTTTACACACAAACAAAGATTGCAGGCAAGATTATGGACATGAAAAACATATTTTGAAATTAATTTTTCAGATAATTGAAATAAACATTTTCCTGCAATTGGTGAGAATATGCCATCTGCCATTTTAACTTTTTGATTAATTGAACAAGGTGAATAAAATTTAAATAAATAAAAAAGACTGATCATATGATCTGATGCACGTGAAGAAATAATCCATTGTAAATAGCTATCTGTTTGAGAAAAAGAACCACTAAAATACTAGATGAAGAATTAGACCTTAGCATTTTTTTGAAGATGATCCATCTGCTCTTCGCTACAGCCTACAGGTACTTAACTCAGCCTCATTAGCAGAAAGGAATATGTGGCTGGTTTTGTAACCATGTATGATAGTTTTCCAATTTGCAGGTTTTCCAGCATGTTGTCCCAAGTTTGGCGAGGTTTGTTGCAATAATCACACAATACTTGAGGTTTCTCATTTTGTCGGTGCTGTTGGTAACATACTGACATGCATTAGCATTATAAGCAACTAATGCCGAGCTCTCCACTGTACCACCAAATTCTTTTTTTCTTCCAAGCATTACACTACTATGGCTCTCCTCCTTCCTAACTTCAGATTACAACTTTCAAATTGGAGGAAGTGGCTGTCAGCCAATTATTTTTCTTCTCACTTCATCAAATTTGATATTCAGACCAGCAAAGAATTTGAATATTCATTTGCTCTCCATCATTTTCTTGTTGTGATTACTATCCGAGGACTTTAAAAGAGATGCAAATCCAATTAAACTGAGCTGTATGAAAAAGTTTCTTCAATATTAGAAATCCAATAAAATGAATTCCATATGTGTTTGGACCACATACTAATTTTGCTTAGAAAATTAATATTTTACTTTGGAAAAGAGCAACTATCCCACATTGTTTGGGAATGAGTATGTTTTGGACTTTCACAAGTATAAATGAGTTGGTTTCTTGAAAAAGTCCCACATCGGAAAGAAGCAAGCCTCCTGAGAAATTTTTTGCTTATAAATTCAAGCTTCTTCAACTCTGAAAAGGGATCCCTGCATCAACACAACTACAACATAGACAACTTAGTTTATTCTCTTTAGAATTTACTTCGAGTAGTCAAGTGTTCTTAGTTGTTTTAGTTAAAAATTTTATTTAAAAGTCCTTTGATCTGAAAGGCATCTATAACCTTTTAATTATTTTGTTCTCAATAATTAATACAATTGTTNTGTTTTCCATAATTAATACAATCGTTTGACAGTTTGATTTAATTGGCGCGCATTTTATTTATTTCTTTGGACTGTTTAGGTTCGAAGTGGCACGCCCGCACACCTAGGAGACGACCAATTTGTTGTGTTTTACTCCAACACCCATGAATTCTGGTTATGATTTTTCCCAGTGTAACCACATTTTCTATAACATTTTCTTAAGGTTGTCATTAAAACAGAAATCAATCCTTTGTATATATTGTTCAAAATTAGTCCTCTCTTACTACAGTTTACACATCTTTCATTTGAAAGACCAAAACCTCCTCACAGATCAATAGCAGTATCAATTGGATTGCGAAACTATCACATTAATAATTCTAGATTACTATTTACCCATGTAAAGTTTAAATCAAACTGAACTGTCATGGCAGATTAATTGAGTCCTCTGTTTCACTCAATAACATGAAAATGGAATCAAGGTCCATCGTCTCTATTAGAACTGTAATTCAAAACGGTATCATAGTCAATAGTCTGCAAAGTTCTATTTTCAGGGTTAAACTATGAGGTTAAATTATAGTGAAATCCTTATAGTATAACAGAGGTTTCATAGCATAAACCTCTTATTTTTTAAATAATATTTTATTTATAATAAATAACATTTATTTATAACGAATAATATTTTTTCATAATAAATAATATTATCTATAACAAGTAATATTAGTTTGTTATGTGTAATATTTGTTCATAATAAATAATATTAATTTATAACGAGTAATATTTTTCTATAATAAATAATATTGTCTATAATGAGTAATATTTAGTCCATAATATATAATATTTGATTCATAATAAATAATTTGTTTGAAGAATTTAAATGAAACCCTTTAAACAAAGAGGTTCACTGAAAAAACTCTCCTATGTTCAAAAGCTATAAAATTCTCAAAAAAAATATATCTAATGATTCAAATGCATGAGACTTTGAAATACTAAACCTGCATGTAAGAGGAAAAGTATATATTAAGATAGTATAAATTAATTGACAACATCTCTTTCATTAATTTAATTTTTTGAAAGAAATAGGAATTAATTTAACTAGAAAGATCATAAAATTATCCAACATTCACCAAATTTCCAATGACTCAGGAATTCGTGAAACAAAAATGCTTTATGATTCATGTCTTGTAAATAAACTAAAATCCAATAATGTACGAAACAAATCAACAATATCATAATCAAAACACGTATAAACTATTAACGAAGTCATAATTCTTGCATCAAGAGGTTATAAACTTGTCTTTCCTTTTCTTTTCTTTTCCTACTTTTTTTTTCAGCCTGCACAATTTTTTTTTGTTTTCCAAATACTTAGATTTAAATATCCCTAATTAATTTCAACATTATGTCAATAACTCAAGAAATGAGAATCCAAAACTATAACAAAAGTACTACGTGCATGTTTAATTAAATTGCACAATTAATCAGGATGATAATTAAAACTAGTAATCTCCTTTGATTATAATGGTAAAACATAATTTTGCATCAAAAGTAGAAATTTTTATCACAAAATTAATGACATGGATTATCAACACACATACAAAATCAAGTGGAATTTATACACAAATACCTAGTAAACCTATGTTGGACACATACAGTTAGCTAGAACTTAAGACATTAGTCTCTGCACAATAATTGCAAGTGCTTGAGATTTGTTAATATAGGATAAGGAAATTACTTTTCTGATCTTGGATTCCTGCAAAACTAATACAAAGAGTAAGGGGACAGAAAATAGAAAAACCAACTTCAACAATTTTCATAAGTCAACAAGTAACAAAGGTCCATACGTGATTTTGAACTAGGACTTCAATTTTGATATCATATTTGTTGAATCACTACTGATATTAAAAGTTTTCGTTTGGATCTTTACATGTGTATATTCGGTCAAGCTTTTTTTGGACTCTTTTTTGGATCTTTAAATTTATTTTTAAATTTTGACGAAGTTATTGAGTTTTGAATATCTGACTGCCAGATTTTTTAGCTCTAATATCATATTAAATCATTACTATCTTAAAAGTTTAAATTTATAAGAAGTAAATCGTCATATTTTTTATATTTTATGTCTAATAATGTTAAACTACAATCCGCACTATTTGATGATTTCAAAAGCTTAAATTTGTGAAAGATATAAAGATAAAAATTGTTGGATTATATACTTTAACATACAGAATCTCAGAATGTATAGCTGACAAGTGTCAAAGAATTCAAAGTTGAGGAATCATTCACACATAATCGTTCAAGAACAAGACAAAACAAGAACCGCTCAGTAACTTCTCACATTAACAGACTTAAAATCAAGCACTTGCAGGGACTTAAAAGTCAAATCCATGCGTTTTAGTGGCAGGCCAAATAGCTATGGCCTTTAGTGGCTAGCCTACAGCTACGGCTTTGTGACAGATGATTTCTATCGCGCAAACCACATTGTGCGACAGAATAGGTCTGTAACTAAAGGGGATATTTTTTGGATTGCGCGAACGGGTTTTAGACGCAAGTCTTTTAGGAAAATTATACTTTGGATTCCAAAATTGGAGAATTACCACTTGAGAAGTTAGGTTTTTCCATAAATTCTAATAGATATATATAATTTTCAATCCCAATTGATATCCATTCAACAAAAACAAATCTCATTTTTGTATATTATAATGTTATATACTGTATAATTAATCTAATATGAAATGATACCGATAATAATTAATTTATTTTTACTTGATTTTGATTATCAATTTATTAAGAGATTATATTAAATTACTAATCGTTATATTGTCACATTATTTGCAACATAGCAAGATTTTTTGTTTCTTTTTGTTTTTAGTGAAATAATTGGTAAGAGAAGTAGGTTGTGCAATCGATTTGGCAGGTGGTGGTGTTTATGTCAATTAATTTATTAATCGTGTCAAAAAAATTTAACTATAAAAAATACCTATTTAATATTCATGTTAAACGGATTGACATGTTTGACATATTTTAATTAAATATTATTATTTATATATTAAAATATATATATTTATTATTTTAAATTTTTATTCATTTATTTGATTTATTAGCGTCTATTGGTGTCAATTTATAGTTGATTAGATTAATCTATTAGTAACTCATTTATGATGATGTTGAAACTAATAGGTTAATTAACAAGTTGTTTTCAAGGCATGTTATTGTATCATAACCTAAATTGTCAACCTTAATGATGATGTGCTTACTTTCATTGTCTTTTATAACTTCTAAATGCACTAGACCGATCTTGCAAAATTTAAAAAATGCACTAGGCTAATGTGGAGGAGTGTGTGTGCCCAGTTGCATCATAAATCAAGACCATGGCTAGAGGAGAAGCAAATTGATCAAGACCATATCCATTGTCTTTTATTGGAATTCTTGATCATCCACAGGACTTGCAATAATAACAGATCTAAAAGCAGCAGGGCTCCAATTTGGATGCTTAGCTTTCAGAAGTGCTACTATACCAGTAAGCAAAAGATGTCACTACAAAAAAAAAGAGCTTTTTGTGACGGAAGAAAATTCGTCACAACGTATAGTATATGTGACGGATTCGTCATACAATCCACAAACTGTGACGGTAACTAACCCGTCACAGTGCTTTCGCAATAGCCCCGACACAAATTCTTTTTAGTGACCATTTACTGTTTATCGTCACAAAAAATGTAGTTTAAGTGTCGGCACCAAACCGTCACTTATATGCCAATCCATTATGGATTTCTGGCGAGCCACCGCAGGCAAGGATTAAGTGACGGCTCCTCTTCCGTCGCAATTATACATTTGTGACAGTAGTATGACAGCTAACCGTCACTGTTACTTAATTATGATGGCCAATTAACAGTGACTAATTGTGCGGCTTAGTCACGACTTTGTGACGGATTCCTGTCACAGTTGCCCAACTGTGACCTTTTATTTTGTGTGGCCAACGACACTCTTCTGTGACAACTGTGTGACAAAATTATATAATTGTCACGGTTTGCATTCGTCACGTAAACATTATTTTTGTGACGGTTTTCCGTCACGGATATATAATTGTCGTCGTTCTCAGCCGTCACTTAATCATTGTTGTTGTGACGGTTCCCCGTCACGGATATATAATTATCACTATTCTCAGCCATCCCTTATACATTGTTTTCGTGACGCGGTTGTGACGGATTTTTGTCACAAAAAGGTTATTGTGACCGTCCATAATATTGTCTCTAATGCGAAGTTCAGTGACGGGTTTTGCATTTTTTCCGTCACACTATACCATTTGTGACGGAATCTATGTATAATGTTAGAAATACCATGAATTTTTTAGTATTTAGCGGGTTTCCACGTTTTCCCTGTCCCTGTATCTGAACAATGTCAGGCACTATATCATTATGAAATCTCAACCCAAATTGGACGGCTAACATATTAAATTCATTACTAACACATTGCATATAATTGGAAAGACACATTCATATATAAACAATCACTTTTACTAATTACATACCATAATTCATTAAATATATACACAACATCGAACTTGTCCATCAAGTTGCACAAATTTTTCATTCAAGCACTTCCACCACACTAATGCTTGAATAAAAAATTATGTCCTAACATTTGGATAACCCAAGAAACAAAAATTCAGCTAACATATTTCCATGTAGTTGCATTTTCACACTACTTCAACATGTCATAGCTTTCTCAAAATATACATAGCTGTTAAATGTCAAAACACATCTTCCCAACTTCAACATTTGATGCATATTGCATAACCTAGTAGCAATGTCTCATAAATAGAAGTCAGGACTCACCAAAAAGGGCTTCTACGACATCAAAAACTGCATGGCAAATCTGGAAATACCCTGCACAAATAAGACACCCCTTTGGTTTTTGCTTCAATATTCAAAATCATTTACCCTATATAATTATGCTATCTCAATCCAAATTGGATGGCTAACATATTGTTGTCATCACTAACACATTGCATATAATTCAGCTATACACATTCATATATAAACACTTCTTCCACAAGCACTTTTACTAATTACATACCATAATTCATTAAATATATACATAACATCGAACTTGTCCATCATGTTGCACAAATTTTTCATTCAATCACTTCCACCCCACTAATCTTGAAGTAAAAATTCAGCTAAACATTTGGATAACCCAAAAAACAAAAAATCAGCAACCATATTAGCTAGCTAGTTGCATTTCAACACTACTTCAACATGTCACAGCATTCTCAAACTATACAAAGCTGTTACATGTCAAAACACATATTCCCAACTTCAACATTTGATGTATATTGCACAACCTCGCAGCAATGTCTCACAAATATATTTACTCACTTCCACCACACTAAAGCTTGAAGTAAAAATTCATCTAAACATTTGGAATACCCAAAAAATAAAAATTCAGCAAACATATTGCCTAGCTAGTTGCATTTCGACACTACTTCAACATGTCACAGCATTCTCAAACTTATATAATTGTTGTTACATGTCAAAAAACATCTTCCCAACTTCAACATTTGATGTATATTGCATAACCTAGCAGTAATGTCTCACAAATATATTTACTTACTTTCCTCACACTAAAGCTTGAAGTAAAAATTCACCTAAACATTTGGAATACCCAAAAAACAAAAATTCAGCAAACATATTGCCTAGCTAGTTGCATTTCGACACGACTCCAACATGTCACAGCATTCTCAAACTATATCGAGCTGTTACATGTCAAAACACATATTCCCAACTTCAGCATTTGATGTATATTGCACAACCGTGCAGCAGTGTCTCACAAATATATTTACTTACTTCCACCCCACTAATGCTTGAAGTAAAAATTCATCTAAACATTTGTCTAACCCAAAAAACAAAAATTCAGCAAACATATTGCCTAGCTAGTTGCATTTCGACACGACTCCAACATGTCACAGCATTCTCAAAATTTAAGAGTACAGTTAAGTTATCAAAACACATCTTTCCAACTTCAACATTTGATGTTTATTGCATAACGTACAACCAATGTCTCACATCTAGATTAATAGACTCACCACAATAATCAGTCTTCCTAAATATTCAGCAATAAACATTTGTATAACCCAACAAGCAAAAATTCAAGAGAATGACAACGTACCCAAACGACCCGCTAAGTATCATGGCGGGTTTGACTATCCCAACCAGGTGTCATCGACTCAATATGGCTTTGCAAGGATTTGAGTGTTGCCTCTATCTCGGCCATACGTGCTTCAAACTGCTAGTTTTGAAGCTTCAATGCTTCATTGCATGCCCTCGTTTCTTGCATCTCTTGTTCAACCGCAGCCGTATCAATTCGTACTCGCTTTAAATGATGTAATGGGCCAAGTCCCATGCCAACTTGATGGCCACGTTTAGGAGGAAACACCTTGTCGAATATCTCATCGGTTGTCAACTCTAACCCCTCCTCCGAATCTCTCAGCCTTATTAACTCCTCCTGAATAAATAACAACATTCATGTATAAGTACGAATTCCGTATATGTTTTCCTTGTTATTCCATTAATCGCTGCAATTATATCATTTATATCGTCAATGTGTACATTCATGAACTTCCACAAGACAAGCTAATCAGCGTTAACATCCACTAAATGCTATAAAACAAATTTACAATCAAATATTTCAATGTATATTCAATAAAATCCGTGAAAGTGTTGCAACCCTCACTAAATATATCAGCAAATATACTTATATTTATATTTATATATATTTTACTACGTTATCATTCTCAGTATTTATGTTGAAATTTAAACCCATTGATTTTTTATCAAGTTGTTGTACGATTAGCGATACTCACATAAACTGCTTTGGACTTCTCATCCATCCATTTCTTCTTGGTTGCGTTGTAGTGGGTGGTATACCACAATGAATACCGGTCTACTGATCCGTCCTATTCAATTAATAAGTATACAAGTTCAGGAATTAGTTTGCTGCAAAAATTTAAGCCAAGTTCAATTTAGACATCAAAACTCGGCTGCGTGGCCTCGCCTGCAAGTCTAGCAAACGACTTCGTGCCCGAACTATGATTAATTCGGGCTGCACCTCTATTCTGTTTGTTCGTTGCACTCATTTTCTGCACGTCGAAGTCACACGTTAGCAATATGAATTTGAAATGTTTCAACCGATTATATAGTTACTAATATTGGTACTACCTTGAATTTGTCAGACTTGAACCTCTCAACAGCCAAAAGCCATTCATGCAACGCAACCTCTCTCGGACAAGCAGCGACACTTATCATACCTCTCTTTCAGCCTATATCTCCAGCTGCAGAATTGTTTCTTCAACTGGTTGTGCAACACTTCGTAGTTGTGTGGTTCATCACCAAAGTCAAAGTTCCTCTGCAACAAAGTTTCACATAGTTAAATCAGTTCACAAATGACGCATTTGTTGTTGAAGCTTATTAATAAGTTCACATATATATATATATATATATATTTGGAATTTAAGTGTCAAAACATGTCTTCACCTTCAATTCGTCCAATATATCTTCTTTCTTATTGTTAGGGACGTCACTCCATTCATTAACATGAGGCGGGGCTTTGCTTCTTATCAGTGCCCCAATTTCATTGGTGATTTCTTGGGAGAATGCACCAACAAAACGCATCACATGCTTTGGCATGGTAACCTTCATAATCCCCATATTTGGGAACTTCTTCCTCAATACGGTAAGACTTCTAGTTGGTTCACGCTTCCTCACCGATGCTGTAGCTGCAAAAATATAATGATTGATACTAGTGGTTTAACAAAGCTTTTTGCGCAACTCCAACAACCACATTCTTTCTCATGCACATTATTATCAATCCCACAAATACATGTCCAAAACATAACACTTGCTTACTGTTTGAAGCTGTTGGGGCAGCAGTCTGTTCACCTCCATGGAAGCCTTCCATGTGCCCACGGTCACCAACATCCAAGCCATCAGTAGTTTCAGGTGGCAGTGTCGCATCATCATCGTTCGATTCGCTAATATCGTGTTGCTTCTCTTGGGGCCGGTCGTCCGCATCATCACAAAGCAAATACGAGGATGCAAGCGTGGCATCGTCCTCATCGTCATTACTTTCGCTTCCATTACTACTGCAGTCAACAATCATCGGCTCGACAATGACTTTGCGACGAGCGGCTGTCGCATGAAAAGCTTATGCTTCCCGCGGCAAACTTCGTAGCACACGGCTTGTTTGAGGCGCACACACTCCTACATCAACATTAAAAAAACAGCTTCGTTGCAAACACGAAAATGCATGTGTAAGCATAAAAATCAACTATGATATTGTTTCTCTGTCTATAATGGTTAAATTCCCCAAAATCAAATATAGTTAACACAATCAATAAGTTGTATGACTTCAATTTAAAATATAATGTAAACGTAGTACTAACTTTGTACAGGAGAATGAGGTTCGCCACGATCATCTACACTCTTAAAAAGCTGGATGTTCACCCGCTTTCTTGGACTTCGGTGTATCGGGGGCAATGTTTGAGACAATGCGATGCCTTTGCCTTTGCCTATACAAATTAAGAAAATTATAAAATTCTGTTTTGACAATCCCATTAGGGGCAGAAAAGTATTTTTGTTTACTACCTTTTGTGTGTGGTCCAACATGTGAAATGTTCTGTGTCGATGTTGTCTCGCGTTCGGGTGTCAGTGCGGTGCTTTGAACACTATCTGCTTCTCCTCTACGAACACTAACCCATTCATTCCCTGCGGTAAATGCAAGCAATTTACTTAATCAATGTTAGTCCATTAGTCATTACTAAAAATGTCATTGAATTCAGCAAACAAGTTAGACCAACCGTATATAATGGTTAGAACTTTAAACCTGTGCACGTTTGCTTCCCGCAAAGTTTGGAACGTGTTTCTCCCCTCGTTTTCGTGTGTGGTTTGGTTGTGCTTTTCCCTCGTCACAATGGTAACTTCTTACCCAGCATTATAGCTTGCTCGCAAGTGATTATATCCTACCTGCATAGCATTCAATCAAGTGGTCATCTAACATAAATATTAGAACAGTCCATATGTGTACGATATCCAACAAAGAAAGTTAATTATGCAAACGTCACAGTAGTTTCATTACAACACAAAATTTAACATGACACACAAAATACATAACCGTCAATAGAGACATATGCATGCCGAAGTTAATAATGTTACAATGAAATTATGAATCACCATCGGAGTCCTCAATAGAGGATCCATTATGACTACTTGTGTTGACACAATGCACACCCTCGTTCCTCTCAACACCCGAGACACTAACAAGCTGACCATCGATATCCATCCTTCGCGTATGTGAAAAATCCTCTCCCAAATTTATGTCAAAGTCGCCAACACACTCGTTCTATTGATAAGCATCGTCCATCGATGTATCGACAACCAGTTTGGTTACTTGAATGTCATACAAGTTGCCGGGTGGCACCCGCTCAACAACAACCCAACCATTTCCCATCTTTGGGTCCGGTAGATATACAACCTCCTCCGCTTGAGCTGCGAGTACATACGGGTCATTCTTGTACCATGTCTTGGATGCTCTTATACTTAGGATATTAAATTCATTAGTGGTGAATATGCTTCGGCTGCCAAGGTCCCACCAATCACATTTGAAAATGAAGACTTTCTGATGTTCTCCTCCATAGCTAAGCTCATAGACATCCCAGAGTACATCGTAGAAATTGATTTCTTCACCACCGTGTTCGGCTTTAACGACCACACCACTATTCTGAGTTTCTCGACAATTGTCGCGGTCGATTGTGCGAAACCTATGTCCACCTAGAAGGCAGTCACTGTACCGAACCACTCTTTTATCGGGACCTCTAGCAAGCCGTTTCATATTGTCAACTGTGCCATCAACGTCGCCGGCATCAAAATCACACAGCTGCATATTACGGATCACAACCACCAACTCATATTAAAATGGTTACCAGCTGATAGAAGTGCAACCCAAAATAGTGACAATTGTATTTCAAGATACATACCCGCTGTAGCAGCCACCTAGAAAAATGTGTTTGCTGGTACGCATGAATGTCCGTAGTAATTTCACCTCGGACTTGTTCTCTATGTTCACTACAATTAGAAGTATACGTAGTGAACTTTACAAAACCCCACTAAAGCTTAAAATCATGAACATAAACTTCAAAAGTGGAGTACATATATTTGCGTATTACTTACTCAATATATGGAAGAACTTCGGTGCAATTGTTCAAAACATACCATCGGATCTTCATCCATTTGATCATGTCAAGCTCTTTATATTTCTTTCGGCCAAGACCATGGGCTTTATGCGAGAATGTAGAAAATGTAGACCTCTCATTAGATAAATTGACATCGTAGTTTCTTTCCGGTCTATTAAACCTTGTCTCCACATCACGAAGATACATGGAGCAAAAGAGAAGACATTCGTTTGCGACGTAAGACTCGGCAATCGATCCTTCGGGACGCGCTTTGTTACGGATATAACATTTCAGCTTGTGTAAGTACCTACAAAGTGGAAAATAGATAATTATTAATGTGTGTGAAAGTGTAACGGAGGCATCTAGTTTATAACAACGAAGTCAAAATGGTAGAAGAATTACCTTTCGAAAGGATACATCCAACAATATTGACATGGTCCCCCTAGTATTGCTTCGCGTGCGAGGTGAATTGGTAAGTGGACCATGACATCGAAAAATGAAGGGGGAAACATCTTCTCTAGAGAAGACAATGTAACAGCAATGGCTTCTCAATGTGTAATAAAGATTCTTTCGTCAACGTCCTCGAAGTCAAATCTCTGAAGAACAAGCACAACTGAATTATGGCAGTACAAACATTTCTGCGGAGGGTACCACGCAGTGCAATTGGAAGCAACCTCTGCATAAGGATGTGACAATCATGGCTCTTCAAGCCGGATATTTTTGTTTCACTCATGTTAACACACCACAAAATGTTGGAGGCATACCCATCGGGAAGCCTCACATCAAGAAGGAATTGGCAAACTTTTCTTTTTTTGGCATCACTGAGCATGTAGCAAGCGGGGGACAAATACATGGCTCCATACGTGCAAACTGGATGGAGGTCTTGCATAATGCCCAAAGCCTCTAAATCCAAGCGAGTATTGTAGGTATCCTTTGTATTTACCGAAGGTGGGTTGGCTAATGTTTTGAAGCTGAGCCCAAATTCATCCTCAGTCAAAGCTTTAGGCGGTGCTCGAAACTCCCTACAACTATAACATCGGTTGTTCCGTAACCGATGGCCAGCCGGTAAGAAACGTCGATGTCCAACATAAGCAAGTTTGTGGCCATGTTTCAAGTAGAGGAAAGAGGCATCAACATTACATATAGGACACGCTTGTTTCCCTTTTGTAGACCAGCCCGATAGATTTCCATAAGCAGGGAAATCGTTAATAGTCCACAACAGAGCGGCATGCATTTGAAATAGTTCATTAATTGCTGCGCCAAATGTTTGCACGCCCTCATCCCAAAGTATTTTCAATTCTTGAACTAGTGGCTGAAGATAGACATCGATATCATTCTCCGGCGATGATGGACCCGGGATTAGCAAAGTCAACATGAGAAATGGGTCCTTCATACATAACCATGGTGGTAAATTATATGGGACAACAATAACGGGCCACATGCTATAAGGTGTTGACTTGTTATCAAACGGGTTAAAACCATCGGAAGCAAGTCCAAGCTTGACATTTCTTGATTCACTAGCAAATAAAGGGAAATATTTGTCAAAATTCTGCCATTCTTCAGAATTGGCCGGGTGCCTTAGTGTGCCATCGTCAACCCACATTTCATGGTGCCACCTCATCACACGGGCTGTTTTATTGGATACGTAAAGACGCTGCAACTGTGGAGTCAATGGGAAATATCTTAGTATCTTATGTGCCACTTTTTTGTTACTAAATGCACGGTCCTTATAACGCGGTGTATTACATGTTGGGCATACATCCAAGTCCTTAAATTCATTCCAATATAGTATGCAATCATTCATGCAGGCATCTATTTTCTCATAGTGGAGTCCTATATCTCAGATTACTTGTTTTGCCTTGTAGTATGAAGAACGTAGACCCGACTCGGCTGGAAGTATTGTGTTTAGTAGTTGTAACAGCATGTCGAAGGATTTGTTTGTCCATCTATTCGATGTCTTTAAGTGCAGCAGCTTAACTAGGACCGAAATCCTTGAAGGTTTACACCCGTTGAACATTGGAAGTGAAGCTTCATGAAACAACTTAGCGAAAGGATTTGAGTTAACTTGACAATCAGCTTGGACTGGATTAGATGTTGATGAATTTGACCATTCGGTGAATAAAGCCTTGTTGTTCAAATCATTTAGCATTGCCCATGTCCCGTCCCCAAAGACATCATCGTCACCGTCGAGCGAAGCATCATCATCTACAATGTCTTCATGGACATAGGGGCTTAAGGTCTCACCGTGATACACCCATGGATCGTATGACGTGAGCATTCCGTACACAATCAAGTGGTCGTGTACCTGATCCGGGAATAAGAAGTAGTAGTTGTTACACTGGTAGCATGGACATTTGATTTTCTCCTTATCTTCCATATTGTTTTTTGCAAAATTAATGAATTCCTTGACTCCATTAACATTTTTCGGGAGTGATCTATTATGCACTTACATCCAACTCTTATCCATCTTTACTTTCAAACAGAAGCAGTGCGACAAGGGCTTGAGTGGAACAAGCCACGGCTGTGAGTTCCGAGATTAAAGACACAAAAGTGCAAGTGCAAAAGGAATTCCAAATGCATTCGGTTGTCAACAATAAACATGTTTGCATATAACCAAAACAAATTCAGCAGCATTGAAAGATAAATGATGGACACATAGCACAATGTAAATTCACACGTAAGTAAGCACTACGAATCTTTTCATATGAATGAGGTGATCAAGAGACTAAATAAATTTGCGTTATGTACCTGGAAATAAAAGCCTAACTTGGAAACTTGAAGCCACAATAGTCTTGTAAAGCTGTAGCACAAAACAAATGGTCATTAGAACATTGAAACTTATATTGTCAGAATAGCATAGGGGTTTCATCAAATGTAGTTAAAACCCAAGAATGTATATGAACCTACCCAAACTATTACCATGATAACCTGACTCAATATAACAAACTTAAGTAGATTGAATTTCATTATTAGAATAATTGTTGGGC